>JAUZNJ010054813.1:0-29361 GCA_034780135.1 Jordanella pulchra | reverse complement strand
ACTGGGAGAGTGGCTCCAGCAGATCCCAGGAACAACATCTGAAGCCTCAGTCCAGAAGAGCACAGTCCTAGGAACAGGCAAGATACTGCGCAGAACCCTCACTCCCAGCTCTTTGGTAGAAGACCCGAGCTTGAGGATGATACATACCACCCTACAAGGATGAGAGAGTGATTTTTTTTTTTGTAAATATATATATATATGTATGTATCCTTTTCTGTGTTCAGGGTTTAAGGTTTAATTTACTTGTTTACCTGTGTCGGCTAGATCTTGATTTTTTGAGTTACATCAACTAACTCCTAAATCACGCTGGAATTTTTACAAATTGATTAGCTGGGTCGGATGCCTCTAGTAATGAGAATATGTTTAAGAACAGAGTTAACAAAACTCTCTGCAACTGCACCTCTAACTGTCTGGCCAAGATAGATCAGGGTCAGAGCCACATAGCAGTTTGATAGGAATGTCATGAGTCCGACACAAAATGAAATGCGTTGTAAATTCGATCCACGATTCAAAACATTGATCAGTTTTCAATGAAACAATCCCATTGGATCTGCAAATGCAGTTTCATTTTTACAGAGAGATCACCTTGTGCATAGAAATCTGGCTCTTACAGGATTTCTGGTACATTATCTTCCTTGAATTTTCGGTCCTCTAAGAAAGGGCTTCCCAAACTCAAATCCTCAGGGGCTGGTACCTGCAACCTTTAGATGTATTCTTTGTCATAAACACCAGAATAAAATAGGTAAACCACTTAACTAACAGCAGTCAACCTTTGCTAATGACGTCATACTGGAGTCTGGTGTGTTGAAGCAGAGATACATCTAAAAGTTCCAGGACACTGACCCTTATGGACTTTAGTTTGGGATCCTGTTGGTTGGTTGGTTCTAATCAGAGGCTACATGTTTTAAGGAGATTGAAGTAGGGTGATTTCTTTTGGGGTATCTGTGATAAAAAGAGAAACTCTTCTTCAACTCACTTTGACTGACAGCACTTCTTACTATTTCTAGACATACCCAGGCTTCCTCACAGACTAAACTCCTTTTAGCTGCTTGTAACTGGGAACTTTTGGTCATGTTGTTCATCCTATGACAACAGATATATCAGTAAATACTTTCTCACCATGATATGCTGTAATCAGAGAATTCTTTTGAGTGAACCCTGAGTTCCACCTTTGGAAGCTACAGGGCCTTTACTTGCTGCATTAGAATTAGTAATGTTTTAGTGTCTATTTACTATAATTATATTGTGCCAGTTGTACTTATATAATTAATGTCCGAACTACAGAAGCTGCGTCTAAATGATCTTTGCAATGCCAGAGGCCTGTTAGCCTTAAGATATCACAGGTTCAGCAAACTGAAATAGTCCATGAAGGGAAAATGCAGGGTTTTTCTGCCCTGTAAGGATTGTGTAACACATCAGTTTTGGTGTTAGACATTCAGCATCAGCATTCAAAAAAAAAACCTCTGAAGCAGAAATCCTTGAAATGCTTCCGTTAAGATGCACACTCTCCAATAAACTAATCCCCCCCCAACAAATGACGAGACCTAGTCATCTTCCCCACAATGACTTCAAAGCAAAGCGTTTGCCATAACTCAGACTGTAAATGCTGTAGCTTCTATGTGTGTTTATCTGTGTGGTTGACAGAGTTTACTAAACAAGCAGTTTCAGAGAGGCAGCATTTACTGAAATGCTCACTGGGGCCAGCTAAGCTCCTGATAGTGACCACTTAAGTGCTGTGCAGCCTCTCAAGAGTGCATTTGTGGGAATAAGCATTTCCTCAGACACTTCACCATCCTGCACTCTGTGTTTGTGTGTCCTCAAAAACATATTGGTGTTGCGCATGCATGCCCAGTGGTGCGTTAAAGGTTTTCTTGCAAGCGTGCAAGAGGAGAACATTTGTTTTCTTTTGAATGTCACGGCATATTGTGGAGCTGAATAGAGAAGTTTAATTCTTAATGTCAGGTTGAAGGAAAATGAAAAAATAATCAAAATAGTTCAAGCTCAGTGTCTGATATGAAATAATCTAAACTTCCCATTCTTAAGAAAGACAGATTGTTAAAAGTTTTTTATGTTCTTGATATCAGACATGACAAATAAAAAGCACTTTACTCTGAGTTTAGTCAACATATCTATGAAGGCTTTCAGTCATCCAGGTTATGGTTAAGCTTAGGGAGTTCAATTTAGGCAACTGGATGTGAAACGCAGCTTCCGTTGTCTGGAAGTCATTGCCAGTTCAAAAAGAATGATCTGTCAGAAAAAGTTCTGGTGGGTTCTTATACCTCAGTGATATCAGTGCATTGTTTCACACCAAACTGGTCTATGCCTGATAGGTTTTTGTCATTATCTGGTGTCAAAACATACTGTTAGTGCGCCTGCTAGCCCTTAATGCCATGATTACAGACATTTGCCCCATTTGAGCAAACCTGGCCCTTGAAAGGAGTATTTGCATTGTCATTACACCTATATACGTTGCCCTGTACCTTCCCATTCTTTTCTCCTAATATTTTGACTTATGCATTGAGGCTGATTAGTTTTACCTTCAAAGGGATCTCACTATACCGGAAATTAACTAAAACATTGTAATTATATCATATAATATTATAGTACAGGTCAGAAAATTCCTCTACATTTACTGAAGTATATACAGTTATTGCATTTAAGAACTTATTTTAGGGTTTAACATTTCCTTTTATGGCATTCCTGCTGTCAGGAAGCTTGTGTGGCAGAGGCTGGAACCAGGATGTGGTGAAAAATGAGGTTTTAATGAAGAAAAATCCAAACATGTACAGCAAACTGAAAGTCCTCAGGCCAGGCAGCACGGTTCAAACAGAGTCCAAGAGTTTAGACACCGGCAGCGCTGGTCGCAGGATGAAAACAGCAAGGAGAAGCTAGAGAGCTGACAAACTCAGATGACACTAGACAATCTCATACAAGGACACAACAACAAACAGAAGACACAGGGGGATTTAAATACACAGGGAGGTAATCAGGAAAACGAGACACACCTGGGGGTAATCAAAGGAGGACAGGACGACACGGAGAGCACAGATACAACTGGAAGCTCAAAAATGAAACACAAAAACTACAAATCATGACACATGCTGTGCTTTCCAGGGCCCATGTATGGCAATATGTGGGTCAGTAGATGTCTGAAAAGTAGAAGGAGCCTTGACCCGAAACTTGGAGGTGCAGCTGTGGTTTATAAAAGAAAATTACTTGGTTTTGCTAATGTAGAGTTTTTGGTCCGTTTTTTGGGTGTTCACTGTTTATATATACATTTAGTATGGATCCTATAGATTTTTATTTTTTTAAATGAGACCCCTGAAACTTATGATGTGCCTCTCAGGACCTTGAAAGGTGTTTACCATAATTGAACAGAATATTGGTTGAAATGTTAGTTTATGAAAATATAGCCTTCTTTCACTTTTTTACTTTTTTTTTCAAGAATCTGCAGGGTGGGGGGGGGGATGGATGTGCTCTCCTGGAATGAAAGAGGCAAAATTGCATAATTTAGGGAGTATGTCCCATGATCACTAAGGGTATTCTTTTGGTACATATATAGTATTAAATGCTGAATTAAACAGGCTTGTAGAGAACATTTTTTTTGGTATGTAACTTTTTTCTGGTAGAGCAAGCTTGAAAATGTGCTTTCCCAGTAGTTTACTTTTTGTTAAATATAAAGTACCGTACCTTTCGGAGCAAGTCTATCTCAGAATTTAATACTTTGAAATTATGAATAGATACATTCATTTCTTTGTATTTTTTGATACTTGAACTTGCTTTAACTGTAATGATGGCATAACAGAAATGTAATTTGACTTAATGGATGCCTGTAATGATAGCAATACTCAAAAATAAAACGTATTATATCAAAGTCTGATCATCATAGGAAAATAAACTTAAGTCCTCAGAAACAAACAGAAACATCCTAAAATAGAAAATGCAAAACCATCCTAAAATAACGATTTTAGGCCTAAATGAAACTTTTTTTGAAAATCCAAGGGATATGTATTTCATTTTTCTTATCTTAAATGAAAGACCCAAACACAGACGATTTTTACTCCATATTTCTATTTGTAAAGAATTTTGCATTCAGTGATAACACTTCACTTTCTGGGACAAAAAAATCAGGTCCCATCAGGACATTTCTTTGGCTGATTCAAAGATGTTTGACACTGTGTGATATGATGTAAATTTTTCCTGAAGAGTTCAACTTTTACAGGTAAAATGTGCTGTTATTTTCCCTGTTGCAGAGTTCAAACATTCAGTTTCAGATTTGGGTTTGAGGATTAACCTTACCCATATAATCATTTAAAATTTTTACTTCATCTGTCTTTTTGTGCGAACAAGGAAAGGGTTATTGAGAGGTTTAGATTTATGATAAAAGAGGGGAACGTTCTAGGTGATTCGGTCATTTCATTTTTCTAATTCGGTCCTATTCCTCTCTAACATATCCTGTATCTGTAAGGAGGAGGAAAAGAGCTGGAGAGAGATAAATTTATAATCATTGATGGGTGAGTCCTTCAGCAGCCGGGGTCAGGACTCTAATCTAAGGAAGTGAAGACATTGTGGGGATGTTTAATGAGAGGATAAGAGCAACAGGGAGGGCTGGGGAATTAGCCTTTTTAGATATCATTAAACATTAATACCGTCAGGGGACCGGAGCTCGCTGGGGTCCTTTCAGTGACTTTCATGCTGGGTGCTAATAGAGTTTCACCTCCTGGGACCTCAGCACCCCTCATCCATCCCCCTAATACAGAGCTGGAGCAAAAGGGAGATCAGATCACCTCCTCGCTTCTGAGGATGAGATTATTCAGCCTGTATGGTAATTTAGATTATTTAGAGTTACACGTTTGATCTTAATCCTTTCCTTCCCCTACAATACAATCATTTAAAAGTATTAAAACTATGAAGCAGAGAGCATAAATATACACTGAGCTGAACTCATGCACACACACACACACATTATTTCCAGTGATGAAGAGGTGGTCTCCAGTCCATCAAAGGCCCACAGAGACGTATGAGTCAACCAACACTGAGCACAATCCCATGAGCAATTTTAAAAGTCTTCAGTTTGCTTAACCTCCATATTTAAGGTTGTGACAGGAAGCTGGAGTACCCAGGGAGAAAGCGCAGAATCTAAACTGAGAAAAACCTGAAAAGATTATTCACGAAAAGCATCACAGTGATTAATAGAGAGTCAGATGGTGCAAAGAGCTACTGGCCAGAGCCAGAAACATGCAGATGGCGCCATCTAGAGGTGGAAGTGACCTGACATTACACTGCTTTACAGAATATGAAGGAAAAGAAGATTCCGAGCTCTACTCAAAGCATGTTTATTATTTTAAAAAATAAGCGTGTATTTAAAGAAAACATATAGAATTAGGTCAGGGTTCAACAATGAATCAACTTTAGTCTGAGAAGTGAACTCTCTTCCTTCCAGGAAGCTTTTATTTATCACATGAAGTTAAATGAAACGAAAAGAGGGACAAGGACACTTTAATCAAGTTTAACAAGAATCAAGTTTAACGTCACCCTAATCTTAATCCACAAATTACAGATAAAAGAAAGAACAAATAACTAACAAAAAGCACTAAAACCAAAACAAATAACTAATAAAAAAATATAAGAATCACCAGGAACCTTTATAACTTTTCAGAACCCAAATGGAAAATTACACAATACCTAATAGAAAATTTAAACATGTTTATATTCAGAGAGAAAATAGTGGAAAGATAGATAGGATCCTGAGACAGAAGAAGTTTTGGATTACTCTACCAGCACAGGACTCAGTTTAGTATTCAACTCTTTGATGTTTCAACTTTTACAGAACCTTTCCACCAGGTGCATCTTCCTGCTTTTTTACAAAACATTTACACAATATAAACAAAAGGATACTGGGAAAGAGAAGAATAAACACTAAAAATCTGACAGAATGGATGATGTATTCCTGTCTAGTTTGGACAGACAGCCTTCTGTATCATCTTTGTGTTGATTTCAACGATCAGATACAGACTTGGACAGAATGTGGACTGATGTACATGCAGAGGCTACTGCTCTTTAAAATTGTTTACTATGCAGATGTCACCAAAATTACTATAAGCTCCATAATAACAAAAATATCAAGTGATAATTTTAGCCCAAATATTTTCCGCTGACTCATGTTTTTTCCAAGTTCTTCTGTTCTCCACAAACCCGATCTTTTCATTAAATAAAACACAACATGCAACGATGAACAAGCAGTGTTTGACTTTATTAATTAAAATATATTGTTTTGCATTTCTTATGTTGAAAACGTAAAGATTTAGCAAACAGACTAACCATGCCGGTGATGTGTTTTTATCAGCTAACAGGAAGGAATGATCAGTTCAAGTTGAATGATGTGGAAACTGACAATGGAACAGATTATGTCGATACAAACGGTAGTATACATTTAAATATTCAACTTCACTGAGAACAAAATTAAGGAAATTGTTTGTAACATAGATTGAGATAAATATTTATCTAATGATATGTTCAATGAATGGAATACCATACTGATCTAAAATTTGAATTCATTAGACTAAATGTGTGGAGCCTTTAGCATGAAACACTTTAAAAGAGAGAGTTTCTACACAATTATAATAATATCAAAAAATATCTAAGGCAGGTTATATATTTAGAGTCAATTTTGTGTCTGAGCTTTGGCAGACAGCCAATGAAACTGCACAACCATAAAATGTCATTTAGTTTTATTTATAGGCAGGAATAAAGAGTGTAAAATGACCTCAATCCTTTGCTCATAGTGTTGACAAAATTAAATTATTGAAAATAAGTTATTTCAAGAACAAGCTATAGTCAGATGCTTTTGGTATAGAAATGGTCGTAGTTAAAGATTTTATACACTATTTAGTCCCACCGTTTGTATACATCTTTAACTAGTTCTTTCTTGAAAAACCATCAGAAAACAGCAACAGCTCAATCTAAAAACTTCTAAAAATCTTCTAAAATACCTGAATATTTAGTTGTAAAAAAAATGAATAGCTTTGTAAATATTCATAAGTTGTGAAGTGAACATCAATATAGTTTTTAGGTCAAATAGGTCTATTTTAAGGCAGCTATGGAACTGGTGGAGCAAATAATGAGTTTGACTGAGCGCAGCGGTTACAAACCAGTCTACATTGTTCTGTAAAAGATCTCCAGTAGCTCTTGGATGCAGTGGGAACTGAACTTAAAAGGCTAAAAATCAGTTGGATGTCATTCAAATATTTTTAAATGTAAAAATAACATCATACATAAAGACAATTTCAACTCAAGAATGTTGAGATGGCAATTTAACAAGTGAAAGGAATGCATATTGATGATAAGCTCCATGGGAAATTGTATATGAAACTTTAAAAACAAAAAGAAAAATCGGCATATAAAATTAAAAGCATAAAAAGAAAAAATAAATAAATGGGTAAGGATTTTGAATTACTTGTAATGCGATTTTTTTTGTCATTATTATTATTATTATTGTTACTATTTTTCTTTATTTTTTTAATCACTGTTTTTTGATTAACTGTATTTCATTGTAAAAGGAAGTTTATTTTAAACATTAATCTAGAAGATAATAAAAAATATTAACAGCTTTCAAAAAGGGTCTTTCATATTTGCAGAAATCCTACATTAATTGCAGCCTGTGAAACTGTTTCTAATGAGGCAAACGTTCATAATTACAGAAAAGCAGGGGGACAAAAGCAACGTTCACATTACACTTTTCCCTCATTTTTTTCCAGACTGATGTCCCCACATAATTCTTAACTAGATCATCAAATATTAAATATAAATCATTTCAAGCTTTTTTATGAGCTTTAGGAGCTTTAAAGTTTTTCTGTGAATTGTAAATACAGAAGGTTATATGATTCATTGCTCTGATTTGCATATAAATTAAAGTTTTACATTTTCCTTGATTTTTTTGTTTCCTTTTATCTTGACAGATCAAATTTAATCCTTGTGTTGTTCATATTACGTACCAGCAGAGGGCAGTATGTGCTCGCAGACTGTATTCATGGGTGTTTGAGGCTGGCTGCATGCTGGAATAGTCAAGTAATTAAGTAAGGAGCTAATAGCAGGAGGGCTTGTTGCTGCTGCACAAAGCTACAGTAAAGTTAACTTAATATTAATAATTTCGTATCTTTTTCAGGGATTCTTTCTGGTTCTCGTTTGGAGTGCTGACAGCAAGATCTCAGCTTCACACAGTAAGAAACATCAGCAAATTTCCAATGATGAACCATTAAATGACCCAGTTTGAGCCCCTTTAAAGAATAAACCCATTTAGGGCTAGGCTCATACTGCGTGGCTCTGTAGAAATGTCTTCTAACATCAGGTGCATGATGTGCTTTTAAATATTCACCAATGCCCTCAGAGCATCGTTAACACACAATTTTTCTTTTCTTTCCCTAACAGATCCTCAGAGTCCAGCTGCCAGGACTAATTTGGGCTAAAAACCACCACAGTTGAACGTGTGCAGCAAAGTAAGCTTTACATAGAAAAATGTATTTCTCTAAGGAAGTTTCTTTAATGGCTGTACTTTGTCCGGCCTAAATTACTGTCTAATCAAAACACTTATGTTTCCATCTAGTAAAAATTCAAAAATATAATTATAAGTATAATATGAAAAAAATACATGTGTTGAAAAAACGTTTAATAGCGTTCATAATCTCTGGGCAAAAGATAAGAGAAAATACAAGAAAATACTCAGATTACCTGATCATCATCAGTGAGAGCAGTTTAGTACAAGCAGGTTTTCTGTCAGTTGTCTGCGATCTTTTGGTATGGATTTCTTTTTTTCTGTAGAATTCCTCATTTCCACATTGATGAAAAAAAAGGTTCCAAACTTCTGCTGTGGCTTAAGTGTCTATTATGATCAAGCCTTGGTTGGGTGCAAACCACTGGGAATTTTTCCAAAAACCCAGGAGCTCAATTCTAGAGGCAACACCTGGCAGGTTAACCCTTTATCATCCAAGTTACTACTTTGCAGGAAAGAAGGGTCTGCAAGGTCTGCCTCTGTCTTAAAGCTGCGTGTAACTGCTTCATGGAATACCATCAGTAATCTAATGTTGTCTACTGTTTTTTGTATGTCACCTACTGGAATTTAAGTTAAAAACGTAAGGAATAAAATAAGTTAAATAAAACAAATTTAAAAAGCAAAAAAACTGAAGTTCCTGTTTCAACATCAATGTTCTGAGGGTTATATTGTGACAAAAAATGTGTTTTTTACTTTCTGTTGGTGTTTTTCATGAATTTCTTATAGAAGCACTCTGATTTTTTTTTATATGGCAAGTGACTATTTTTTTGCAATTACATTTTTTGCATAAAAATATGTTTCCTTAATTTTACAAATCTGTTAAGGTCGTCTTCTCTCCTTTATTAAAACTATTCACTTGAAATTTTGGATTTTAAAGTTTTTTACTGGGTGTCCAATAAAGGGTTAAAGGTCATAAAGCACAGACATGGCATTGGTGCATTGAAAGAGTGCATCACCAATGTTCAGGGACCCAAGTTTTTTTTGTTTTTTTTTTTGTTTTTTTTTTAAGGGAAGTTTCTGGTTAAGGTCCTTTGCCTCATTATCTTAACCTCTCTTTTATCCTCAATCCAGTTCCTTCAGTATTGCTAAGAAAACCATAAGCTATTATAACATTGCTATCAGTTTTCTGACTAATTTAAAAAGTCTTTTTGAATGAGCCAGTAAGTCTTCCCGGAAACAATCTTGATTAAAGTCACATTAAAAAGGAGCCTCTAGGGAATTAATAACACACGTACATATCCTGGGTGTGATTGCAAGAAGAAGCTGCAGACAAAAATCTGCCTCATGGTAAAAAAGCTTTGGTTCAGAAATCTCCTTTTAACATTCTTCTGGTTGCTGAGGAAATTGCAGGTCTCAGGAAGCAAGTCATTTCCACATGTTTTTGGCCAGCACTAAAGTACAGACATTTGGGTGTTCCACTTTACAGAATTGGTCATCATACTTAAACTTAAAATTTATGTTGGAAAAACTTTCTTTTTTGACACTTCTTGTTGAGCATGAAAAAGTGATATATAATTTTTTTGGAACATTGATTATTTAAATAGAAACATTTCTCAAAGTACTTTCAAAATCTTTTGAAGCATATACAGTTTCCATGTTTTTTTAAATATAAAAGACATTTTCCATGAAAAAAGAAGGTGATTTAAGAAAATTATGAAAAGTGTGAAAGTCACAAAGATGGGAACAAGTCAAGCCTTTTAATAACTGTTTTGGTATCAGTCTTTTTGGACACGTCTTTAATCACTAACTGGTCTGATCGATGTGAATAAATGTTCTACAAATGGAAAGTCTAAAACTTGAGCCAAATCCCAGCTTTACCCAAAAAACCTCCATCTCTCTGTCCATCTCAATTACAACTTTGAGAATCTTGTTTCTGTCCCAGTTTTTCTCACTGGGTTTTATGGCATTGCCAAAGTGTTGAGTAATGGTTACGCTCACATGCTAACTTTGGGTTTTCTTTTTAGATCAGTTGGCCTGAGATCCAGTTGACCTCATTCCAAAGGAGTTCTGAAAGCCACAGGTCACATGACCTGGAAGAAAAAACCCAGGAGGCCTTTAGGATCGCTCTCCGGTCAGGCACAAGTATTTGCTTGTGTTTCTTTTGATGAGTTTTATTTTATTTCAATATGCGACAATTTCAATAAATCCCAATCCCAAAAATGCTGTAAAGGTGCTTAGAGAGGTCTGTAAATCTTATTGGACTGTATGTTTTCTATTGCTGTTTGTTAGCATGGGCTGGCTATCAACCTGAAGGGAAGTCTAAAGGCTGATGAACTGATCTGAGTCTAAGAGGGAGCACATTGATCTGGAGTCCTGTATGCCCTGGGAACCCAACGCCCAGCACAAATCAGGTGGGAAACCAAACTTATTCAGCCTGTCAAAGTAAACTGATGGGCTTCACTGTCTTCTGTTATCAGGGTGTTTAGACAGCCAGTCGTCCTTGGACTGAAGACGATCGCTGATAACAGGGGAGTGCTCCACCAATCTCCGTCTGTGAGGAGCGTAGAATTTCTCATTATGACAAATGATTTTATGTTTGGATGGACGTGATAACATGAAGTGTTTACTCAACCTTAACATTTTGCTAAGTGTGTGTCTTTGAGAATTTTTGGTGCAAGTCTAAACTTGCTGGAGAGACGGTTTTGCAAAAGAAATCCGATTTAGAAAAAACTTTTTTACAAAGTAGTGTTTTATAAGGAATTTGTTTTGGTGATAACGTCCTAAACATAATCATACTGTTGAAATAAACACATTTGGAATTCATAATGTGGACTGAAAAAATGCAAGTTTAATAGAAAAAAGGACAACTTTCTGTAAAAGGAAGAGCATCTAAACAAACAAACAATAAAAAACAATTTGTAAGTGAAACAAGTCCTCCAGTACTATAAATTCAAATGGTATAGGAGTCACTTCACAAGACCTTCAACTAATTATTATTCTTAAAAGCTTTTACAATTAGTTGATGAATCAATTATTTTAATGATCTTCAGCATTGTACTTTTAAAAATGACATTTCAGTTTTTTTGTAAAAAAATGGCTTTGATTCACTTGTTCTATTCCACTGTTAAAACGTCAAAAAACAATCCAAATATATTTAAGATCAAAAGGATTTTCATGCTCTTAATAACGTTAACAAATTTTGGGTTTTGCAGTCAGACTTGTTATCTTTTGTGACTTAATAAGTTCAGCATCAACATTAAAGAAATATGAACAATTCTAATGAACAGATATACTCTTCGTCACTGTAATTAGACCTTGAAATAAGAAAAAAAGTATTTTCCCTTTATGTATTTTAGTTTTGATCTTAACAATAAATCTCAGTAATACATGAAACACTAAAATTAGCTGAACAACATTACAGTTTACTGTGTTCAACTTCCACCAACTGTTGGAGTAGATTTAAAACTATCGCCAACAACAAAGATTGTGTACAAAGAGTACAAAGGGAATAAACTCATTTTGGTAAAACCTAGATTATCTGTCAGTGTCTGGAGCATTTTAGGTTATACCTGATAAATAAAATAAACTACTCCAAAAATAATTGAGTTCTTACCTGTTTCCCTATTCAGCTCCTTAAATCGAAGTTTCTTTATTGAAACATAACAGTCTACAGTTGGATAGAAGAAATGCAAAGGAACTTCATCTGAATTTATGTTTACAAGCGTAGTTCTGCATCTATATTTTTTTTACAGTAAATTAAAAACATTTTATAGTTATAAAAAGGGAGAACATGCTAAGATATACCAACCTGCAGCATTTAAACACAGACAGATATCATGCAAATGCAGCTACCTAAATCTTTGGCAAAAATATCGTTAGACATAAAGCAAAGATTGTTTGGATTTAAAAAGCATTTTCACATAAGTAAAGACTCACTGTTTCTAGCACTCTTTCAGCATTTGTTGTATTTTCAGTTTTGATAAAAATCAGTGAATTAAAATACTGCTGTTATCAGCTGTGTACTGCGGGAGTGTAAAAAGCATAGAATTATCTTACAAAAATGTGTTTTTTATATTTGCCTTGTCCGAGTCATTTTCTAGTGTCAAATCAGATAACAAGTGTGTTGTTTAGCTGCTGTTTGCCCTTCACTGTACAAAAAGGTGATACTTGGAAGCCAAACACTTCATTTATTGCATACTGTTAATACAAAAGTCTAGGTTAGATCACATTATGAGAAATTTAACAAAGTGCTTTAAAATACATTTATTATGGAAAAGGTTTTAGAACAAAAATGTGTTCATAATTTTAAGGTTATTAAAGAAAAATACAACTCAATTATTTTATTGCAACTGGGCTAAATCCACCCAGTGAGGTTTTGTATAAGTGTATTTTTCTGGCATTTTTACCTTTTTTAACAGTTAAAAAGATAAATTGGATAGAGAGGGGAAGGACGATGACCTATTCAAGAAAACATTTTTTTATTTATTTTAGTAAACTTGAAAAGTAGTAAGTTGCAGGTATGTAGTAATTAAATGTGGGATTGAATTTGTATCAAACAATCCACAAATATTGAAAAATACTAAACAGGGATAATAAGTTACATGAACTTAATTTTGCTGTTGTTGTTGTACTCCCTGGTTTAGCACTGCACGTTTAAAATAAACAAGCCTCCCTCATTCACCAATCTATAGATTCATTTGCTTAATTTTTTGAGTCAACAAGAAAGTCCGTCTATCCGTCCATCCCAGGTAAATGGAGCTTGAAAGTCAAAGCTTTCTTAATTGATAGTTTAAGATCTTGCTTTAACAATGTGTATATAGCAGCAGTTAACATCCTGATTGCTGCTGATGATCTTTGTTTCGTTCCTGAGTAGCAGGAACGAAAGCGCACTGCTGGCTTTGGTGATGCAGGGAGCTGATGGCTCATAAAATCAAGGTGGCACCCCATATGTCTTCTAATTCTTAGGAGGTCTCTCAACTATTTCACACTATATTCATAAAATAAGATTTCTTCAGATGCTAATGATGTCTCCCACCATTCAAGGTAGCCAAAGCTACAGGAAGTAGCAGAGGAAGCAGCAGTACTAGCTCATGTAAAAAAAAAAAAAGTTTATCAGGAGAGGCAATCAGGAAACACTGCAAAATCACACATTGATAAAGTGATTTTAATAAACAACCTTTATCTGCAGGCTGCTAGAAAAAATAGTCTCTCTGAAATGATTTGGCACTGGAAAAAAGAAAAGTTATTTCTCCCAGTATGGTGATGCAAGACCTGCACAAAAATCTGTTTTCTGTTATTGTGTTTATAAGGTAATAAAAGCTACAACAAAATAAAACAAGTTATATAACCGAGTTAAGCTTTACCAGGTTCAGTCATGAGAAAGCCACACATGACTGACATGTTGAACTGAAGGAAAGATGAAAATTAAAGTCATCTGTAAACTGATTGAATGCAAGACGTTCTTTAACAAACAGAAGTTAATCAATGATGGATCAGTGATTCTATCAGGAGTAAAATAAAAAAAAATTAAGGCTTCCCAACCATCACCTTCCAACCATTCATTTTTCTTCATGGGAGCCTAAATCAACTTCTTTTGCTCAGCAGAACATCTGTTTCACTCTTGGTTTCTTTTGGAGAAGCATTCAATGATTGTTCAAAATAAACACCAGATTCAATGAGGTTTGTCGAGGTACAAAATGTGATTTATACTTTTAAAGCATAAGGGAAATATGTTTTGAAGTATAGGCCGGGATTTTTTACAGCTTATTGAATTTCATTGGAAAACAGCTTTTAGGCACTCTAGCTTTAGGGGAAAAAGGTTATTCTTGCTTCGCTGGTCTTACTTGAAGCCTAGTGAGACCTTAAAATACAGTTCTGAATATTTTCATCATTCGTGGACACACTTTATACTCCTAGTTGATTACATGAAGTAAATGTATCACAGAAAAGTGAAATTAAAGCATTTTCACAGAGGCTCACTGGGTTTTATGGCATTGCCAAAATGTTGAGTTATGATGAGCAGTAAGTATCTTCCCTGCAGTGGGCAGCAATCAGTTAATTTTAGTCTGTGAATCAAAAAGTTTTTATGTAGAAGTTAAGTAAACATAGATATGAACAATTTCAAGACTGATATCTTTCACTTTTTAAAGGTTTCCCTACTTGGATGATTAATTAAATTCAGTTCAATTCAGTTTACTTATATAGCCCCAATTCACAACAAATGTCATCTCAACGCACTTTACAGAGACAATTCAATCAGATCACACAGTTTTTAGCGCCCTCCTTCAAAAGTTTAAGGCCTAATGAGAGGACAATGAAATTCCTTGAGTTGGTTTTGTTGGGAAATGGATTACATTAGATATCTATAGCATGGAAGAAAGAAAGAAACAAGAAAAGCAACAAAAAAACAACTGATAACCTTGAACCGAGACAGTTTCTGGGAATTGATGTAAATAATGTTTGAGTTATTTAAATCTTAGTATCAGTGCTGGCCTGCCTGATGGTGGAGTGGTGGTTTTGAATGTGGGCCATATGACCAATGGATCAGGACAGTGAAAAAAATTGAAAGCAATAGAGCTTGATGCAAACACCTACACTGGTGCTGCTGCTTTGCATCATTAGCACCTGGGTTCTCTGTACAATGCAAACCCAAGTAAGTTAACTTACTCATGTATTGATCTTTTTCATTGCTCTGCTAAATGGATGTTTGTGAACTGTTCTACATGTTTTTCTGAGTGAGCATGGGTTTGGCCAAAGGACTGGTATCATATAAGGGGCTACAGTAATGTAATTTCTCCATGCAGTAGGGAAGACCCAGATTCCACTGAGTCTGCCTCTCTACTTTCTAGTTCCAAGTCTGGCTCAAACATAAACGGCTGGATTTAAAAGGCCCAATTCATTGTGCTCGTCTCTCAATTTGATTTGATGTGATTTTGCCAAGACCTACAGCATCACTGGGGCGGTTCCCAGCCAGGTGTGAAGTGGCTGGAGAGAAAATCAGCTCCTTCAAGTCCAGGGCAGTGGTTCTCAAACAGAAAAAGGTGTCTTAGGGTTAGAAAGAGAAAGGCAAAGCTCTCAATTTACCTGCCAGACTACTGCCCCTGCAACCCAGTCCGGGATGAACCGAAAGACGACCAGTATGAATACGAGAAGAGCACAGGAACACTCAGACACACTCTATTGCAGGGGTAGGCAAAGTTGGTCCTCAGTGCCACTGTCCCACACCTTTCCCCTTATAACGATTAAACATGAAGTGGAAAACAATTTATGAAGGACTGAAAATCTAAAATATCAGGTTATGACTCCTTTACATCAAGGCGTATCCACTAATTAGCATCACAAGTGTGTACAATCTCGTACTCAGTCAGTGGGCCTATATATGGGGCTACAGGTAGTCACTGTGCTGTTTGGTGACATGGTGTGTACCACACTCAACATGAACCAGCACAGGTGAAGGAAAGAGTTGTCTCAAAAGATTAGAAATAAAATCATTAACATTAACAGATTCATAAATTAGTGTCATGTTATTTAAAAAATTATTTTGAAAATCAATGTATTTATTTCACTTTATAATTAAATATAGAGTTCAGTATGTATATGTATTTGTAATGGAGTCACAAGTCTGTTGCAGTTATTTTTGGTTTCGCAGGCTGATATCTGATCTAAGTGTTTCCCTTGCCCAGGGTGAACTGCCATAAACAGAAGAAAGTATTATCATTAGTGCTCCACGCAAAACTAAAACCACAGACAAAAGGCTGCTGCACCCCAGGTTCACAAGGGAGCTTCACTGCAGAGCCGTCCTCCCTGCTGCTGTTAGACGTTTTAATCCCCACTGCTCCCAATTACTCCAATAAGTGTTCACAACATGCCGTGAATTGCAGAGCTTTTATCTGCACACGCAGTTTTTGTTCATAATAGCCTTTATTCGAAAATTACGTATTTACCTGCCATTCACAATGTTTTTATATTCTCGATTATTGTTCCATCCATATCTGGTGTAATTTTCTTTTTTTAATTTTTATCTGTTCATGGGCTGCTGTTCATCTTTTTTTATTTTCTATAATCATTGTTGAAGATCTATGCCTTCGTTCCCTATTTTCTTTACAACTGACACACTTAAATTCCCTTGTTGTCAACAACTTAGAGTATTTCTGTTCTTTTCTTCTTTTCAATTCAAGGTGCTAAAGACCTGTCTTTTTAAGCAGTGTCGAGGGTCTTGTGTGCATGTTTTGAATTTTTTACTTTTCCCCACAGTTTAAAATATTACTTTTAGGCCACCATATAACTCTAAAATGCCCGGAGGTGTAAGTCTGTGAATGGCTGTATATCTGGTCTGCCTGTGTGTTTTGTTTTGACGGGCTTGTAACTTGGTCAGGGTGTGCCGCGCCCCTCACTGAATGACCACTATGGGCACGAACTACGTTAAAGTTTCAAAGTCCAAAATGAGGCTTGGGTGAGGTTCACTGCAACAAAGAATATGACAGTCTCATAACTATTAAAAAGAAACAAAACAGAATAAAAACATTTGTACTACAGAGATTTCAACCCTTTTTAAAAAACAAAAACCCTCACTTATAACTTTTTGATTCTAATCCAAATCTGGAACGGCAGAATAAGCCTTTCCAGTTAAGTTAATCTAATCCATTTTACAGTACAACTAAGATTTAGTATAGCTGGAACTGGAGCTTTCCTTCTGAAACAAGTTTTCCAATTTTTGGTTGATCTGCCATACAGGGTTGTGTGACGGATCAAAGTAAACTCAGTGGAACCCCCATGTGCAGCTGTGACTAATGCTGCCCACTTTCTTTAAAGCAGGATGGAAAAAGAAAATAAAAACATGCACAAATTTTCTTTTAGGTTTCCACTGCATGGATTTATTAGACTGTCTGTCTTCCTGTTTGTAGTCAAATCCTTTGAATATGTTTACGTGCCTGCACATGTACATGTATATATGTGTTTGACAATTTAATACTCGCTGCAGAGCTTTATCCCTCAGAAATATTTAAATCTGAGCTGACTGTCTCTGCCGAGCGCTGCTTTGGACTGATAGGACTAAGTCAGAAGATACTGGCTTCTTGTCATAACCCTGAAAGGGAGGAACTCAGAGCCGCTGCTCCCTCCGACCACATCACCCGCCGACAGAGATTATTTGCAAAAAGCAAATACATTCAGTTTGAAACACTTTTATTCATCTAACTGATACAATATTCTGTTTCCAGGCTGTACGGTGGAAATCCTTTAGGCCATACCAATAATCGAAATGTATTAATAAACCACAATAATACTGCAATAAAACTGAACGTCTTTTATTGTTGGTTTGTTTTGAACATGATAAGCTTAACAACAAAGACAAATTGGATCATTCAGCTCAGTTTATTAAAAATATTATTGTTCATGAAAGTCACGTTTTAGCTGTTTTGGATCAGATTTTATCACTAAATGGAATCTGGTTTTCATTTCTAATCAGTGCAAACAGAAACACTCATATCCCTTATTTACTTTAAAGGTTCCTTTTCTTTTCTTGCGCTTTAAGTGTTAAGATTGCAGAGGATATTAAAAAGAGGTTTGTCTCAGGAATCATTGGGAAGCGTCTCTGCTGTCCTCCAATAGTTTCTTGGCACAGTCAGAAAAAAGTTTTAGCCTACAAGTAAACACAAATAATTAGCTGGAACTAATCAAGTGCACATTATTAAAAACCAAGATGCCAGAATTAAAAGCTCAGAGTTTGAAATGTACTTTTTCTTTGCTTTGCTGAGACTTGCTTAATGTTATTGCATAAAGGAGATCTGGGTAGTCTTTGACGTGGCTATGCGACCCTACTCAGGGAACCATACTGATGACATCAAAAACAGCCCCAGCTCAGACTATTTAATTTAGGTAATTCTTGTATGGATCTGATACTCGCATTTTCCATCGTCACCTTGAATTCATGAAAAAAAAAAAAAAACAATTCTTCACCTTGAAAAGCTTTTGCTTTTTCTTGAGACCTAAAGTGCACAATGTTCGGACCTTCAGTATTCCACAAAAGATTTTCTCAGAAAGTTGCTCAACATTTTCTTGCAGCCGTGTTTCCCTCCATTCCAGCTTTTTTCTGTTAAAATAAAATGGGACACCTCGACAATATAACTGCCATCTCCAAGTTAATCAGATAAGAAGAGGCCGCTCCACTCGTATTATTGGATTCTGCTGCCAAAGCTTAGTTTAATCAGATTAGAGGATTTAGCTTCTTGTGGTCTCAGAGTGAGTTAAGTGTCTTTTGGCAAATGTCCATCAAGCTTTAATATTTCTTTAGTCAAAGTTTACATACATTCTCTGTGTTTATAAATAGATTAATATGAGACCCTCTTAGGTTTTCCATTGTGGAATTACTAATTTTAAAAGCTGAAATGTGGTACACATTTGTGTTATACAAGATCAAAGATACACCCCCACTAAATTTGATTAAATATCAATTAGGAAACTGCACCTTAACCACAAACTTTCTGCCAAACTGAGATTTCATGTAAAATTTTCAGCAACAGATTTGGCTTCTAAGCCCAGTTAGTGAATTGTAACAAGTCTAAAGTTAAAACTCTGGAAAGACCATTCAGGAAGCCGTTAATGTGCATTTAGGATGAGATAAACTTTTAGGATGAGACAAGCATAAAGCAGCTGCTTTGTTCCCCAGTACGGTGGGGACAGGATTGCATGTCCCTAAGGGAGTGCTTTCTGATGGTCTTGTGAGAGGGGAGCTTGCAAGAGTTGAGACAGGAGAGCACAGCAGAGCAAAACTGCATCTTTTTTCACCAATGTTCTAAGTTAACCAGCCTGGACATTGGTCCTAAATGTCCAAAATTAATATCATGGTTTATGGCATTATATCAACAAGGTTTAATAAGTAGGTACATAGATAAAATTTAACTTGTACTGCAAAACATAGATTATTGGGTTCTGTACAAAAATAAAAGGTGAAAATAATAAAATAAAAATGCTTTATACCTTTATAAAGCTCAAAGACTGAACACACAGCCAATCAGATGGGGAATAGACTTGAATTAATGTGAAACACTTTTGTTGTTTCAGGATAATTTAGTTCCAGCTGATAATGATTCAGCTTCCATCCCGCATTCATGAAGATAAGATCCTTCTGTATGAAGCATTCATGGAGTGAAATTTTAAATTTTACACAGCATAACATAGTAAAATCAAAAGCATACAGCAACTAGAGCTCAAGTCTAAACTTTGACCTCTGGAGAAAGATCCTCAAGAAGGAATCCTGGAGTTTAAGCTAGATTTTATAAAAAATTAACTCTTTGTGCAGAGATTGAAATACTACCCTCAGTAGTTCATTCTCATGTGTATTTATGGTCAGAAGATTCTTTATTGTGGTAACAGGCATAAAAAAACTTTGTTTTTTAATCATTTATATTGACTGTTCCCTTTTCATAGTGGAAGTGTTACAAAAAATAAAACTGTATTGACTTTAAAAACAAAGATTGAGTGAAAGTTTCGAGTTAAATACCATCACTATCCCATACCACATCTAGGAGGGACCATGGGTCAGATATCAATCCCTAAAATTGCATTTAAGAGGGAAGTTGGCTGGATTTGTCCCTGTTGTAAAAACAATAAAGCAACTTTAAAACATAATTTAAGACAACACTAAGTAACTTTTTAACTTGCATGAAATATTTTCATTACTTTTGTAATTATATGTCAACTTACAACTAGTTGAATGACACCTTTGTCATGGCCTGAGGGAGGAAGCAACCTTGCCACACAAACAACTTTAAACAACAGACTGCTTTACTGCATATTTCACTTCCTCCTTTCCCCAATCGTTATAAAGACAGAAGTCGATGTGACTACATTTCCCTGAGAGAATGTATATCCGTGCAAATTCTGCAGGGTTGATATTCAGGCAATCCCGCACCTTCCTGGTGGCATCTATACATGTGTTTAATGTTAGATTGTTAAACATATATATTTTTTTCTGTTTCAAATCTCTAACCTCATCAGCACATCACTCACTGATGTGCCAGGTGAGGTGGGGGGTGGGGGTAGTAGTGCGGGGACCACAGCAATTATGTATGATTATGGTACAAAACCAAAGTTTAACGTCACTTATTTTTAACATTGTCATATGACATTGTTTCGCTACAATTAGATTCATTACCTCATTGCTATTTGTCTTGGAAACAGAAATGTAGTTCAGTCCAACTGGAGGCAACTGGGAGATCAGGATTCTACCCCACTATGCATTGGTCTTCGTGGGATATGCTGCCTTCCTTCAGGCAAAATATTATAGGTTGTGTTCACTGGGTGGAACCAAAAGTGACCAAAATTGAATGTTCTTTACAACTGCTTTAAGGTTAATCATCAGTTTACCACCAGAGGACTGGGTAGCTTAGTCGTTTGAGGAGGATGCTTGATACCCGCGAAGACTACATATTCCTGGATGGAATCTCCCAGACTGACAGTTTGGTCTCTAAGAAAATGGCTTCAGGAAACATTTCATAATAATAACAAAGTCGAACTGACAAATGGTAATTATTCTTCTTATAAGTATATATAAACTATATTGCAGCTTTACGTGCTGCTTCCTGTCTACCATGAAGTCTGTGATCCACCTTCACCTGGAGACATACATACTCAGCAAGGAGAGCTTGTCCTATAGAATTGCTGAAGTGATGGTTTTGAAGGCAAAGTCGAAGTCCACAAACAGGATCCTGCTGTAGCTTCTTGGGGGGGTCCAGATGCTGTAAGATGTAGGGAAGAACCATGTTTATGGACTTTGTATGCAAACTGCCATTAATCAAGGTGACAGGGAGGTTGTCAGTGGCTGAATCGCAAACCAGCCCCTAAGCACTAACCCTTAAAAATCACAATATCATTCCCAGTGAAGTCACACTTGCAGTTGTGGAAGGCACCTTGATTGAAGGTGGGAGATACAAACGAGAAAGGGATGGCCTTTTCCCTCCGAAGAATAAAGAAAAGCATTCGTTGCTATGGCAACACAGTGACGCCACATATGTGTGGCTGTAGCTCTCTGGCGCAAGGTGACATGACATCAAACATTTACCCCTTTCTTGGAAATAAATATATACAGTCAAATAAAAGTATTTCAAAGAGGACATTTCATATAGGGATTAATGGCATTTTTTTCCCAGCTTGTGATTCAGAGTGACGAAGACACAGCCAACCCGCAAGGCGTACCTTTGAATGCCAGTGTTTCCTCCACCATTAGTTTGCTATTACACCCACTGCTAAATACCAGCAAGCCGGCACTGATGCAGACTTGCTATTTAAGGGCTGAATGGTCCACTTGCCCTACCGAGCACATGGTTTGGGATGGCCGTTAATGTGACAGACCCTCCGCAGGAATGCGCAAACGGAGGGTTAGTGCCGGTTTGGGATTCAGTCCTGTGCTCCATTTGTTTTTGAGGACAGGGATGATGGTGGGGGCTTTGATGCAGGTTGGCGTATAGGGTGTCTCCAGTGAGATGTTAAAATGTCTGTGAACAGCTGATCTGTGATCAAAGTTCAGGTTGCACCTTCCTATATCCGTTAACAAGGAGATATTTGACCACACCTCTTGGCAGAATGGGTTGGTTCCCTGAAGCAGACCTGGTTTTCAGTCATAGTACTAATTTGCTCCTGGGATAATAAAGCTCAACTTTGTCAAGGACTGATGTAGATCCTGCTGTTGTTTTTCTTGGAAGCTCCTGGAAAAACAAGGTAGTTTACCTTGTAAGAATCACCAACAACCATTAATGTAGTTGACAGAGCCTGATGAGGTTTGTAGAGCTGGTATTGCATGAGGGAGTTCAGACAAAGTTGAGGGCATCTGAACTGAAAACAGATGGATCTCTCTGGGGTAACTCATTTAATTTGGGCTCAACATGGCTCCTTTGTGTTCATCAACATTGTTCATCTCTGTGGTATTATCCATCATTTTTAAGCCCACCCATTTTAGTTCTGCAATACATCTCTGAAGATGCAGCCATGAAGAAAAATGTTTTATTGGAAATGAAATTAGATCTTGTGCCACATCATTTATTATCTGGTGCAAATATATAACTTTTTGAGAGATTTGTCCTCCTTAATTGTGAAAGCATATCATAGTGTATAAAAGAAACATAATTTCTCAAAGACCCTTAATAGGGTCTTTTTTAATAGGTCTAATGGTAAATCCACATTAGCATCAGAGGATACATTTTCTGTATGAATATATGTTTTTTTAGCACCCCACCCTTTATACTGGCTATTTGGATACATTTATCTTTAAGGAATTTCAAGTTTCTATGTAAAAATGGATTTTAATAAAATCTTGTTGCAGGTGCTTAATAATCAATGTATAAAAAGAATATAAAAATAACCTTAAAACCATTGTAGCAAGACGAAACTCTTTTTACTAACCATTAATCTCCAGTTACTCTTTAATGTCCTATTGTAAGTAGCCTGCTAGATTGTAATCATTATTCTGAAGATGGATCCTTAAATTATTAAGCATTTTGTCGATTTCTCTACCCTTCTAATTTTGTTTTCAGAATATCATTGGTATAGAAATTCATCTACATAGGTACTGTCTATCAGATAACATTAGAAAGTCAATTATATGTAACATATATTTATAACATCAAGTTTTTGCCATTGTTAATCTAAAATCCACCTTCGATTGGTCTCTCATAATGTATCTACCTTTTTTAAGCTTTGAATGCCAACAAGTTGTGCTGTTTGAGGAGACAAAGCCAGAAGCAAAAAATATAGTTAGAAACATTTTAAAAATCCACTTTGTATTTGCTAAAACTGTACAGGAGAAACCCCCTCCGCCATAACTGGTTGAGGTGGAACTATGTGCCTGGTGAAACCCATTAGTTCCATAGGGAGAGAGACACAAAAACAATCGGTGGACCAAAGAAACACATCTTTCATCATCTATTATGGGCAGTTTTGAGTTACAACTGCTAAGAGAACATTCTGGTGGGTTTAAAACAGTGGCTTCCCTCATTCATTTTTGCCTAATTCTCCGTTTAACTTTAAGAGAAGCTCAAATCCTTAAAGGAACTAGTGGCAGAAATGGAGAAAAAGAATACAAAAGCATGTCCAGATTTTTCATGCTAATGGATGATAAAGCATTAAAAACCCAAATCATGGGCGTACAGGTGGCGCAGTGGTTAGCGCGCACGACCCTTGTATGGAGGGCTTAGTCCTCGATGCGGGCTATCCAGGTTCAATGCCGGCTCTCTCCCCCTCTCTCATACCCCCTTTCCTGTCAGCCTACTATTAGAAAAACAAGCCACTAGTGCTGTAAAAAGCTCAAAAAAAAAAACAAAAAAACAAATCATTTGCTAGAATAGGCTGTGTGCTGCATAATACGCTGAAATTAGGGGCTGGATTTCCCATGCAGTTCTACAGATGTGATGTCAATCAATGCTGTATGCATGCCCCTGACATCTTTGATACAGGAAGTCGCATGCAGTGCTATGAATACCACAGATTCCCACAGCGCCAATCGAGTTACTCATGAGTCTAATTTCCTCATTCTGCCTATAGTCCTTTAATTATATTATGAAATAACTTTTATTTTGTGTTTTTAGACTTTTGCTTTTTTGTTCTCTTTTGTTTAAATAGTTATAGCCTGAGTGATATTCTAGTTATCATTGCCCCTTGATAAGCAATGTGTACATTAAGCTTATGTCTTATTTTCCTTTGCTGATTAAATTAGTGCATTGGTTTTTGTTAAACTTAATGTTTCCTCTATAAATCTTCACTTAGGTAGAGGTTGTACGTTTAAGTGTTTTTATTTTATTTTATTAGATATTAAAGCTATGGTTGGTAATGTTGGAGCATTAGCAAGATATGAAAGTGGCACTCCCCCTCCTTCCTCCGTACAAAAGCTACTCCCTCCCCCGCAAACTCAAACACGCATCTCACAACAGAGGCCACCTCCTCTGTTAAGGGATGGCTTTTCCAACAGGAGTTGGCCCTCCTCAGGACAGGACTCAGCTGTTCACCTACACTTGGAGGCTAAAGGACACTCATTTGAGGACAACAAGGTCCATATTCTAGCTAAAGAACACAGATGGTTTGAGAGAGGAGTCAAAGAAGTCATTTTCGTTAACTTGGAAAAGCCATCCCTTAACAGAGGAGGTGGCCTCAGACATAATTGATCCCCACATACAAAGCACTTTTAGGAACCTTACCCAAAAGATTCACCTCACACCTACCTCCACCTGACTCAACAGAGCCATGTGATCGAAACCACTCTGACGACCTACTTAACGACCCATCAGTCACCTTTTGTTTCCTCTCTCCCCCTTACATAACTTTTGGACACACCTACAGTATATTTATCTCTGTTTTCTCCTGCATCAGTCAGAAATGATGAAGTCTCTTGGATGAGAAGCGAAACGTCTTCTAGAAAACTACACGCCCAGTTGCCTAAACTGAACTTTCCTAGCTTCATCAGTAAAACACTACTGCTTTGCAGCATCGGTCTTGACTTTAATAGATACAGAAAAGCTCTGCTGCATTGTTGCTAATTCTGGTGCAAATGTTAACATTCTTATTCCAAGGCAGCAGTGTTAGCTGTTTCACCATTGTGCAGCTAGGATATTGAAAACGATGCTCATTTTGGCTGGACTTAAAGCTTATTTGGTCTAAATGATAAAATCCAACCACTCAGCTAAAAAGGAGGCAAAGAAAATATCTCTGGAGATCACAACCGACAGCTTGTTTGAATAATAAGAAATCAAAGAAGGATTTTTTTCTTATCACGTAGCTAATGTGAAACTTAACATTTGATATTTTTATTTTTTACTTTTATGTTAAAGGATTTTTTTTTATTCTTTATCAACTTTTTAAACCCAGCACTAGGAAAGTCCATTTTAGCTGAGAGCCAACATCAAAGTTTCAAAACCTGACATGTTAAAGATTTGTCATTTTTATTGTTAGCTTCCTCCATACTCCTCACACCCTGAGGGGCATTCAGGGGCACGAGTGGCATCTTCCTTGAGTTTGTTCCATAGACACGTCAAAGCAGGACAAAACGAGCCATCAGTTCCAACATTTCAGCAAATTTGGATTTCTCAATCAGTCACGTGTCGATATTTTGACGTCATCAGCCCTGATTCATTGTCTGCATGACCTCACGTCTTGACCAGTTGTTCGCCACCACTGCATCGCATCTTACTGACAAATAGGAGGGATATCTAGGAAATCCTTTAGGAATTAAGGCAGTGTTCATAAAGTTTAAGCTGTTAAAGGTAATTTTTTTCTGATTTCCTGTCAATGTCACTACCAAATTGTTTTAATGTCTTTGTTCCGATGTATTATGGTAGTAAACTAATGTGGAAGATATCATTCTGGGGTGTCACTGCTGCATGACTGCATGCATGGCGTTATTTTAAAGAGATGAATTAGAGCAGAATGATTTCCTTTGAATCACTTCTTAGGATTATATGTTTGATTAATACCTAACAAAATACACTTTCATTAAACCTTTGGGGTAAAATACCATATTTGTGTCTGTTGCTACATTTTTATTTTCTCTTCCTTAATATTTTTTATTGGGTTATTATGCTTAGAAATGTTAATTTGTTATCCATGATTTATTGACATCTACAATGTAGTAATCTGCTGCATAAGTGTCATCTTTGAACATGTTGCATATTTCAAAGATAGATGTCTTTTCCACTGTTTCAGAAATTTGGACACAGCCATTTAAGTCTCTTTTTTAATGCAATGTTTTTTTGTGTGATATCTTGAGGTAGAAGATGGTTTGATCAGTACTGTGTCTTCACCGTGTTTAAGACGGTTTAAAAGAGGAGAAGCTGACATCAACATGCTAAAAACAACAACGTTACAAGCTAATGCTGCATGGCAGGAGAACAATGAAAACAGGCTTCAGCTTGTTAATGTAAATTTAGCTGAAATCTTAATCGGGCCAACTAATTGGACATGACAGGTTTTAGCCTGGTTTCAGGACACATGCAGACACATGGCTTTGAGGTGGCTAGATCCAAAACTGCTTCAGAGAAGCTCTCTATCATGTACAGTTGAGGAAAATAATTTACTTCAGGTTGTCAGCATTTCAGCAAGGCTTTAGGAGATGTCTGAGAAAATAGATTATTGTATGTCACATGATGATCACTGGCCTAATTTCTTTTGACTGTGTTCATGAAAGCAGGACAGCTGGTCTGAACCATATAGTTGCACAAAAATATGCACCTCTCTTGACTTTCTTTTAGCCTTATTGATATTATTTTTGTTTTTGGTGTAAAAGTCCAGTTACCATTTTGAACCACTCTGGTGAATCTTTTTGCTTATTTTTCGCTATCAAATGGCCATCTCTTTAGCCACATGCCTCTACTATACAGTACATTCCCTGTAGTTCTTTGAGGGTCCTTTATTGGTTGGTGATAGCTTGTAAGAGAGTAAAAAGAAGTAAAAAAGGATGCTAACCTTCCATTGGAGGATCTCATCCCATGGATCCAGCAGCACCGGGATTATCTGGTCCCTGAGTTTTCTCAGCTCTAAGTTGGACAGGTACGACGAGGCCTGGATAAACAGGTAGAGCTAATTTAATCCTTCGAGCTTGAATCTGATGATTCTACTAGTACTAGTACCCGATGTGCACCAGCAGGAGAGCCAACAAAAAACAAAACAAAGCAGATACAAAACACAACACCACAGTTTAGGTTTGACAATTTCTTAGAAAATGAACCCCCAGGCGCCCTCCAGACTCACTCACTCACTCACTCACTCACTCACTCACTCACTCACTCACTCACTCACTCACTCACTCACTCACTCACTCACTTAAACGTACCAGTTTTGGCATCTACCAATCAAACAATGTTTACATTAACACAATTGTTTCATGTTAGCAGGGTAGGACATGAACCAATAATTGAAGTATGTAGTATATGACTAAGTACATGCCAAACACTGCATTACTTTTAGTTTCTTTACAGTTTCAATTATGACAACTTCTTACAGAATTGTCTCTAAACAACAAACTACATTAGTTAAGTAAATCTGCTTTTTCTCAATGAAAAGATGGTTTCTGTTACTGACATGGTCTGGGGAATTTTCGTGATCCATATGCAAAAAAACAGTCTGACACAGGAAACAATTGTTTAATTCAATTACTATTTTTTCGGAGGTTGCAGGGGATCAGGTTCAGACTTATGGGTTCTTAGATATCTGAAATGGAGAACAAGATCAAAGCTGGGTATGCAACACAAACAATCTTGTGGTGTAATGGCTTACCAAGAAAAGCTATGGCCAGGCGGAAAGTATCGAGGTCCTGAGTACAACTTGGAAGTCCGAGAGGCAATTCAGAGCGAGCATACAGGAGAAGCGTGTGTTCCCAACCACAGAACATAACTTCCAGACTTTGTTTCAGCAAGGGCAATGTATTATAAAAATGAAATTTATCTGCAGATAAATGTAATTTTGCATCACAGGGCGATCTCAGGTGGCTCTGGGACCATTAGGCCAAGCATGGCTGCAGCTTTGCTCCTTTAAAAAAAACAAAAACACAGAAAGAGATGATTGTGATGATGATGTACTGCCCCTGGAAAACCATGCCCTCCAGCAGACATTTTTAGGCCAGAAAGCTGGCTTACAATCAAACAAAAACAAATATACTAGGACCCTGACAAATACTGCTCACTTAACAATTGGTAGCATGAACACATTTTTAAGTTATTTAATCAACTTGTTTGGTGTAGTATTCAAAAGCAGTTTTAAAATAGTTAATTTCATTGTTTCAAACTTTAGTGGTGTTTTCTGAATACACAATACTGAAGTCTTGGAAAATAAAATCTAAACAATACAATGACGCTTACAACAGATTTAAATTGGCACACAAATTATGGCTTAACAAAACTGGCTACATTGCCCTGTGAAATCAAGTGGTAGACACAGTCAATTATGCAATGTTTGCAAAGTTATATGCCTTTGCCTTTCAAAAACATTGAATTGATTACAATTTAGGAAATTTAAAACCCTCTGCTAAAGACATTTTCTTTTTTTACTGAAATACAGAATGCATGGTATTCTAGCAGTTCTGCATATGATGCTACATAAATAAGCCCATAACATTCATTCCCACACAAAAAAACATTAACTACAACTTACCCAGTAGCGCTCCGTCCTGACTAGAATATGCATTTTTGGGAACATCTTTGTTTTTGTCAACACAAGAAATGTGCATAATTATGAGGCATACTGAAAGTAAATTGAAACACAATCCGTTTGAGAAGAAAATCCTAAGGGGAATTCAAAATTCAAGACATAATCTGATGACGGTCTGACAGAGTTGGAAAACAAGTAGAATATTCACAAAATACCCTTCTCGACGCTCACTTTGCACAAGATATTAGGCCATCAAGTTTGAAAAACAACTTCTGAAACACTTCAAGAGTGTATCCAAGTGCAAATTTTAATGTTGTATCCCGATCCACACTCCATTTTTGTTGGTGGCAGTAATGCACCAAAAGTTTCTTGCAAACCGCCATTAAACACAAGAAGAAGATGTACTGATAGGATTCGGCGGCTTTGCGAATGCCGGATTTGTCGGCCAGTTACGTCATAGCGCGGCGCCTTGACCTGTTCGGATTGCTAGGCCGTTTCTCAATGTCCGTACTTCTGTGTTCTCATGTACTCATGAAAGGTCATCAGCCTCGGCCCGGGTACTGTTCCAATTCACAAGAACACAAGATTGAGAACGGAGGAAATCCCTGGATGTTGTTCTCGTTCCTCCCTCTTTACTGAGCATGCATCAGAGCAGACTTGATGTGTTCTAACTGTTGGGATCCGGAGCCTGTCGCTCCATCTTTCCTCCAGCAGAGTGCGCCGTGGGTCTCCTGGGCTGATGCCCTCTG
>JAUZNJ010054802.1:0-29362 GCA_034780135.1 Jordanella pulchra | reverse complement strand
ACTTGGACCTGTACAATCTGTGTTTATTCTCAATAAACTGTTTAACTTTTTCCCCGAGTCCGTGTGGTGTTCTGCATATGGGTTTGAGCCCTTAACCCACCATGACACCCGGTATGCGCAGTGGCACAACTTGTAGCAAAAAGGGTCCTGGGTTTGATTTCTAGTCTAGTGTCTTTCGTATGTTCTCCCTGTGCATATGTGGTTTCTCTCTGGTTACTCTAGCTTCCTCCCAGAGTCCAAAACCATAAATAACTGTTGGATTAATTGTTGTAAATGGCACTTAGGTGTACAAAATATTCTAAGACAAAATTTGAAAATAATGAAAACACAGTTACCAGGGTACATATTACAGATGAGTACCACACCTACCTATATCGACATTGCTAATGAAAGTTTTTACAAATGTCTTCATGTCCTCGAATTGATCCCCGGCCTTTAACAGGAACATCACATCAACAGGCTTCTTGCATGGGACTGTGTAAAGAGAGATCTTGATTTTAGTATCTGCTATGGACTCCTAGCACAAAGATAAATAACAGTTGGGGTTTATGAAACTAAAAACTACCTGAGAGTGGCAGAGCTGAGTGAGTTGGGAAGATGAGGGGTGGCAGCGTAGGGGAGCGGGGCCTGACAGTGGTCTGTGTGATGTTCACCACACGGTGGACCAGTGATGTCAGATGGTTGTAGTCCTCCACCATCATTGGATGCTGAGGGTGGCTAAACTGTATCAAGTCTGTTTCGTGCACCTTTGGTCCAACTCCTATTGGATACACACGTGTTTGGCTGCTTGTAGTTGGTGGGCGTGTCACTATATCAGTAGGAGGATTTTCAGTCACAAGAAAGACGAGCTGAGGAGGGGCAGGGCCATGAAGAGGATGGACTGTTGCCATTTCTTGAAGAGTCATGGTGACAGCCGCTCCAGTGTTTGTCTTGGTTCCCCCTCTCCAACGAATCTCTCGCAGTCGTTGCAGTAGATGTTCTCTCTGCTGCCTCAGCTCCCAGCGACTGATCTCCACCGTGACTTTTACAGAATACTGGATCACAGTGATGCGGATAAGCTCTTCCTCTTCTGTCAGATGAGAGATGACTTCCTCCAGGAAGATAAGAGACTTGTTAAAGTTGGCCTCACCAACAGCATCAGATCCTTCTAGGATGAAAGTTACATCTGTGGCTGGAGGTTGGTATGATGGTATTGTAGTGAAGGAAGAAAGGCCAAAGGGTGGAGTAGACGCAGGAGTGGTGGGTAGGTGCTGTGACGGAGTTGATGGCACATTTGGACTTGGGGGAGTGGTGGGTGAGGCCTTCCGTGTTTTACTCTGTGTAGGTTTTGGTCCTGCAAGGTTTGGCACCTCAGGCTCCATTCCTATGGTGCAAAGGTAATCTGTTACCTCCAACAGACGATCAGGCAGCTCACCTGTGCTGCTCAGCACATACGCCCTATTATCTGGGTTGGCCTTGGTGATGTCATTGATCTGCCCCATGTTGACACCAGGACCAAGCGCCACTGTCAAGGTGGTGATGGCCTTTTTACGGAGCATCTTTACGATGGCACGGACAGGACGAGGGTTTCCACTGGCGGTGAGGATAATGGCTACACGACCAGCATGCTCACGCTTGTTCTTATCGTAGATGTTGATGGCAAGATACTTGACAGCTTCATCCAAGAAGGCTGCATCTCCCCCCGTGTAATGGAGCTCACGCACAGTCTTCTTAAAGAGCCATTTCTGAACCTGCGGGTATTAAAAAATACAAGAAGCCAGGCAGATAAGAGTCAAGAGATCAGCTTCATTCTGGGAGATACTTCCCATTATTCAAGATACCTCTCATTTAATTAGGAAATCTTGACAACTATATCAATATTCAATAGGTGAATTATTTACATTCTAAATTAAGTTCAAAATCAAGGTATTAAGAAAAGCCCGATTTACTTTCATTACTTTTCATCAGCAAATGGTACGACTGAAAATATTATTGACTACAGAAATCTCCCACAGAACCTGATGATCGTACCCTGCTTCACCACGGTGCATCCAGTGCAAGGAAGCTGCTAGTTACTTGCTCCTTTTGGCTCAGCTTAGATTTACAATCTTCTGTTGCTGTTTTCTTTCTTGAAATGTAATTTCAACATGCAGGATACCAGCCCTTAGGACTGAATTTGGACACCACTGTTTTAGAATTTTGCTTGACATTCTATAAATTTGAAAAACTCAGGGCAGACATTATTTGTAGTTTATATATTGTACAGGCATGAATTGTTGCCTTGTGGCCAAATTGTTCAGTAGGATGAGATCTCAAAGCAGATCTGTAGTTTCTTTGTGGCAATAGATTCGACCTTAAACCTCTATTCCATAGTGAAAGTGTGAGGAGAATCAATACTCTCCCGTTTTCTTTTTGGTTTGTTTTTAAATAAGAAATGATAATGAAAATAGGTGTCCCAATTTTTTGTGGCATTTTTTTATGCTGAAGTTCGTCAGAGGTGGTGTAAAATTTGTAGAAGAGTAGTTCTATTCATCAATACATCAGGTGGTTTCTGAAGGTTCTTTAAAGTTACTTTAAAAATTATATTCATTATTCATTACCATAACTTGAGTCGATGTTTGACCGACTAACCTTTACTTGTTGTTGAGTAAGATTTGACTATGAGAATCAACACTTTTACTGTTGAGTACTTTGTCCACCACTTGATTTTCAGATAAAACTACTAAGTTCCTTAAATCTCAAATTATTACTCTTTACCACTGTGCAACGGTCCAGTCATTATTCTTCTTAGCTAAAATTAAATGTTTTTGATGTCTCTGATTTAGGAGTTTACAGCTACATCTGTAGCTGATGTGATCTCAATAATGTATTTACATACAGTATGGCCGTCTTCTAACAAACAGCTTCAATAGGAGAGACTGCAGTCTAACAGTCATGGTTATAGGGGCCATTTATATACCATTGCTATCTTATCAATCACTTTTGATTAGTCTGATTCAAATTCACATCCTAGTCTAATTTCGGGGTTTATTTTCTCCAAGCCATCAAGCTAAAATGCTAAAATGTTAAGGGAATAGCCTAAATTCCTCAAACTGCATCAAAACCAGAAAATAACTGTTTATTTTGTGGTAATAATTGGATGTTTTTTATGTCTAAAGACCCTAGGTATGAGCTGTTCAGGTTACACATAGTCAGTATCTACTTCAGTACCTGCAGTTCATATGTTTTAACTCCAGAGTGGTAAAGCAACACCGTGGCTCTAGTGTGAGCCGAGCCCATACGGAAACGTTCAACCACTCCAAGTATGAACTCCTTGGTGGCTTGAAATTCATCTTCACTCAGCGCTTGTGAACCATCCAGTAAAAAAGCAAGATCCATTGCCCGATCACATGTGCCCTCGGGCATCAAGGTGGTGAAAGGCAGTGTGGTGAAGGTGCTGTAACTCGGTGTTGGGGTGGGAGTGGACAACATGCTGCAATCTTCACAGCTGAGATTGTTGTTCTCACAGTGGCTTTTGTAAGAAAAGAAGTAATTTAATTTAAATCTAGTTAAACATTTCAATTAAATATGAGAAAAAATCTCAAACATGCTATGTTGAGCATTACCATATCTTGCAGTGGGTGAGGTCATCATGGTTTAGGATGACCTTGTTCCCGTGAGAGATCCTCTGACCCTCGTGGATACACACCTGACACTGAGAAGGATCTACACATCGCATCTCCACTTCATCCAGAAGTTGACCTAAAGAGATCACGTTTAAATTGCTATTAACCGAAACTATTTGTACATTGTTTTGAACAAGCATCAAGTTTAGCATAAACTGGGTCATTATTTAACAACTGTATGTCATCTCTTGGCACCTGGAGGGCAGTGAGCATGACAGCCTTCCACACATGTCAGTGAACAGTGGAGGCGTTCGGGGTGTTGGCAGGTAATTGGACAAGCAGGTCCACAGGTGTTATACCTCCACTGGCACAACTCCTCCCCTGTACCTGGGATCTTAGGGTTAAGCTCCTCACAGCTCATAGCTAGGAATTTAAAAAAACGAACAAAAAAAAAAAAACGACAAAAATACTCAATTTTAGTGACATGGTTAAATATAGGATTAATTCTAAGTTTCTGTTTTTTTTTTAAATGAGAAGTTGTCAAAAAAGGAAAAAAAAAGTTGGAAATTAAACTGATGCTGTTTATGGTACGGTAGACAACTGAGATAAAATGTATAGGAAATAAATAGAAAACAGAGCAAAGACAAGAAAAAGATAAGAGAACAAACCACTGACTTTTCTGAGGCGTTTTTATTCAGCTGGCAAAATCTTGTGACATGTATTGATCTTAAAAAAGTGAGAATACACATGCTTTATTACTTACGGCAAAGATCATTGGATCTCCACATGACAGACACTCCTTTCTCTGAGCAAGCCTGAGCGTAAGCTGCAACGACATCACAGAAACATGCGCAGTCCCCCACGGATGAACATGAGCACGCTGCCTCCACACATATATCAACAAACGGCTCCGCATCCACCTGGAGACGACAAAATAAAACCTCAGAGGGAAAAAAAAACATCTAATGGAAAACTTTGAAGCTATCAGTTTTACAAACCTGGCTGTTACAATCTTTGAAGAGTGGACCAGTCATAACACGACACGACTGCTCCACTGTAACCAACTTTGCGGTGTTGTCACTGCAAGGAGCTGGTATCTGGGCAACCAAAAATAGACCTGCATCAGCTTAGTCTGTTTGTCATCAAAGTCCAACAGAAAGTAAGGACCATATTATAGTGTGTTCATTTACATGGGGTTACTGTTACAGTACATGTGAGTCTTAGACCCCTAAATACTGTATTACCTCGGTTACATCGGCACAGCTGGGGATGACCTTCCAGGAGTTGCCAAAGTGTGAGGCGTCCACCTCCAGTTTGTTGTTACTGCTCATCAAATCATTGTTGACATTCCCATCAAAGTTCCCACACAGACCACAAACACGACCCTTTAAACATAAAATAACCACCACAAAAAAGTGCTTTTTACATTTATTACATTAAAGTGAATAACATTTTTTTAACTTTTTTAAAACTACAGTAGTACCCTGTAAGCAGCTGAAATATGAACAAGGAGCTGTGTTCCTCTGTCCCAGTTAAGGGAGATGTGGTTCCCCAACATGACTGTGTAAAATTGACCAGATCGGACTATCTCCACCTGGGAACTCTGCAGCACAGGTCTCTTCATCTTTACCTGGATGGAGGATATAGGATGATCAGACGTCGTATCTGAAGGCTTTTGGCCAGGATAAATTCAAAGGGTTATAATATCAGATATTGGAATATCAGAAAACGATACAATGAATAAACGTAAGAAAATGTAACCCAAAGGTTTTGGTTAATACAAGTATGGAAAAGGTGTTGAACAGTGCACAGCTTGTGTGACTGGATGTGAGGATTAATAAGAGATTAACATGAAAGACCAATATACAATGACACATGATTGTGTAATGAAAATAAAAAAGAATTTATGGTAAGGAGAGTGTTAATCAGAGGGGCATCCAAGAGTATAGACTTATCTCTAGAGGAAAGATCAGCTGCTTAAGGGGCAACTTTTTTGCACTCCATAAAGTCTGCTTTAATGGAAGAGTGACACAAAGACAAAAATAGCTCAAATAAAGCCATAAGAAGTCATATGATACAAGTTGGTGGACGGGTTGTTGAGTACCACTAATAAATAGGATGCAGCAAACTTCTGAGGAGGGAGTACTGGTGTGATGAAACTTTTTAAGTTACAGTATGTCACTAAAAGACGAATCACCCCGAACATACCATCTGCACAGAGAGAAATAATGGCAGCATCATGTTCCATGTCTTTTCCGAGGGAATCTGAACAACTGCCCTGGCTATTTAAATCTGTTAAAATCCAGCGGGTCAGCGATGTTGTGCCAAGGTTGTTATCCCTGAGAAAATTTGTATCCCCTCGTCGGGAGCGCGCGGAGTAGGAAGAGCTGAGCCCAGTTCACTCCGCCTCAATTCCAACACCCTGAACGTGAAATTTGCAATGTTTTATGTTTATGAAAGATGAGTTTTTCTGCTTTATTCTTCTCTTCACATGTTATAGCAGAATATCGCCAGTGATACTGATAAAAAAAAGGTAATAAAACACGACCGTTTGCTTCAAAGCAGGTCGCTGACAGCAATGTCTACTCCTTTCTCTGAAAGCCAGCAGCTCCTTGTTCGTTTCAACACGTTCCTTAAAAAAACCCTCTCATTTCACAGAGTCTAAATTTTCTCATCCCATTTACAACTGTTGTCAACCACGTACTTGTAATAAAAATGAAATAGAAAATGGAGTGTACGTGTGATCAATAAAGACTAGGCCTATATCTAGAAGGAAAATTATCTATGAACATTTTCCTATGTGAAATTTAGTACTTAAATCTATATTTGTGTTTTATATTATAATTCCTCTATGTTGTACTATCGTTAATAAACTGTCTTTGTTCTAACATCAGGCATTTTATTTCATCCAGCACAGGAATATACACATTCTTAACATTATGATTTGACACTAGGCTTGAACTTCATCAACCATAGTGTTTACTGTAGATTTTAATAATAATAACAATCTGTCCCCCCTGTCTAAATCGGACAAAAAGAGTCGCAGCTTTTTCGTTTTTGGCTTATAAACATCTGTTATGATGACAAATCACCTTTGTTTGGTAAGGTTACAAGGGGGGACAGATCAAAGATGATCAGCCGGTTGATATCTTTCTCTCAATCACAATGTGGTGCATGAAGATAACAACGGTTAAACTTTTACAAATATAGACATGTTACACATCATTAGAAAGCTTTGAGTCTCCAGAATTCAACCACCAACTTCATTTTATGGACTCAATGAGCACAAAAGAAAAAATTTATGTAGACATAGCAGCCTGGTAAAAAAAAATTAAATAAACTGCAGCTCTCACTACATAGGGATATCCATTTGGCCAAGTAGCCAAGGCGCATGATCAGTTGGAGGCATAGTGACGGGACCCCACACTGTCACAATTACAACAAAAAAAAGATCGCAACTCCTATTAACTCAGAAATTAGAGGCTAGAACAAGGGAAAAAATATAAATAAATAAAAAATAAATACATTATTAAGAAGTGGGGACTAACTGAAATTCTTCCATTAAATCAGACAATTTATTTACTTTAAGGTTCTGCATCTTTTTCAGACATTGGTTAAAGGAGGAAAGTTAGTTTTTGAGAGGAGAGAATGAGATTGAGCATTTTGCATAACGACATTTGTTGCTCATGCAGTCCCGCACTATTGGTTGAGTCCACGCGGGACGTGTACAGTAGTAGCCAATGGAATTACCTTTCCAAAGGGGCCAAGCAATGCTCATTTGAATAAAGCATCGGCGTAATCTAACGATTGCATAACAGCGAAAGGGACCAAAGAGACCGGTGTTATGCCGAGAAACGCATGCCTGCCGAGAATTGCGTCCCCTGCCGCGGGAGTGCGCATCCATGCATATTGATAAGAAGACGGAATGAAATATAACCGAAGAGGAAACTTTTTAAGATATGTTTCAAATTTCTTTTGTGGTCATCACAATATTTGATGAGTCAAACATTGGAGTAAAAGCATTTGGCACAATTTTTACATTTGTAAAGGTTTGGAGATGCTGGTGATATCAGAAGTTAAAAGTCCCATAACTCTGACACTGTTATACCTAGAGGTCTGAATTTTTTTGCAGTTGGTGTTGACATGATGGAGAATAAGTGTAACATAGTTTCAAATGCCTGCTATCAAGCATATCTCTGTTGCTTTTAAAAAAAGACCAATTATTTTCAAGAGATAAAAAAACAAAACAGTGTCATGTTTGAACTGCTGCAGTTTATGTTGTTTTTTAGTCACACTATTTTAATTTATATTTTCAGAAACTAGAAGGTGATAGCTTTCAAATAATGTATCACACAAGTAATTTGGCCTTACATTTTCTTAGTTATTTTCTTTTTCATTTGGGTATGCAAAATAGGCGAGAATTAAGAATTAAGTAAGATAAAAATCTCACATTCTTCAACAAAAGTGGAAAATATTTGGTCCAATTTGTGTTTCAAGGAAGAAATAACTGAAGAAAAAGCTTCTTTAAAACACAGTTCATTATTTTTCATTTTCAGGGTTACAGGTGATAGCACCTCAAATGAAGCTTTACACATGTGAGAACAGATGATTTTGCTTGTATGCTTGTGTGTTACCTCTCCACCCTGCATTACAATCATGCCACCCTGGTAGAAGATTGTGACGGTTTTCGCACAGCGCTGTCCAACAATTCCACATGCTTCATTCTCCACCAACACTCTGAAGGAACCTTCTTCTGCGTTACACATATCCTTTCCGATGGATTAGTGGAGAAATACAAATACAAATTATCAATACAAATTTACTCAGGACCAGTTTATTCTGCAATCTGGACTGAGACTCTTTGTAGATCTGTTTATTTTCTACCTGGACCAGGACATATTGGCATAGACCTGGGAAGGAGTACTTGAGGCCATCAAAGGTGATGTAATGCCCCTCCCCCACAGTGCGGCAAACCCCATCGCACAGCTTCTCTGTGCAGCGCCACTTCCGGTTTTCACACACACTGCAAAAAACAAATAAAAATTTAAATCATGTCAAGAAAACTCAAATTTTTCTGTGTACTTTATATGTAAACTACATATTTACCATGTGTTACAGTCAACGGTGATGCTCCGTCCTGGTGCGTACGGCCTGTTGTTATGGTAACAGGGACACTGCTCTGGAGGGATGCAATCTCTGCGGTGGCGTACCTGAAATCAATTCTCCCTGCTTAATATTTTTCAAGTGTTTAACGATAACAAAGCAAAGACACCACTTACTGTGCCTTGTGGACATAGGCAGCCAGAGATGCAAGCAAGACTGACGCATGGCAGATCCAGATTCTGGCAAGTTCTGGCACACTCTAGCCCAGTTTCACCCGAATTACACTTTGCATCAACAAGTGGAGGATGGCACTGGGCTGACCTCCGCTCTGAGAAAAAGTTTTTGTTAATTAAGCTACAATTAGGGGATCTTTTACTAATTTATAAACATTAGGAGTAAAAATTGTTAGTCACAAGAAAAAACAGACAGACTTGAGGATTATACCTCTGGATGGCACTATGTCATCATCATAGAAAAGGTCAGAAAGATATGATGTACTCTCTGAGGAGCTGCAACGCATAGCACCGTTCTCACAGTAGCTGCAAGGACAAAATCATAAAGGCCCACGATGATAAAGCAATAAAGCCTTGAATCCTATCAGTTTTCTGCATTTGAAGTTGGAGTCACATACCAAATGCTGTTGTGATCTGCATAGACGTCACTAGGCTGGTACAGTTGTCCATCGTGCAAGCAGGAGCACATGTCAGCTGTCACACACTCTCCAGAGGCGCTCAAGTATTTTCCAGCAGCACAGAAACAGCCCTCCTCACACACCCTCTCTGCCTCACAGCCAGGCTCAGCACCAGAGAGGGACCGACACGTTCGCTCACATGTACTCCCACAGGCTTCGTACACCTGGCCAAAAGGGCACTCCATCTCTGAGAACATCATATGAGAGTAAAATTTGCTTTGTTTTATCTGATATATAACACGACAGCTTCAACAGTGAAAATACCTTAATTATTTTTTTGTTTGATGTGACAATTGTCCATGGCTATATCCATATACAGACAGACATTCTGGGTTAAAATGTTTATTTTCTTGCATGTAAAGATCTTAACTGAAGTTTAGCTAATCTGAGTATTTTTAATTGTTCAGAACATTTTTTTTTCTTTTTTTTTAACTTCAAGTTATCAGTTAGTTTTATTTTGTCTCTCTGTCATATATCTTAAAACTGTTAAAGTCTTGTGGTATCCTCCACTTCTTCCTGAATAAAAACTGAACAAAACACAGTGATTGGTTACAGAAAATGTGAGGACTGTGAAGAGATACTTTGTGGGTTTTAATACCTCAAGAACAGAAATGAACTCTGCGAGAAATTATACTGAACCACTGTTTACAAGCATCACATTATACCTTTCTGACAAAAAGGTTGAGTTGTTATACTTTGGGTTTAAAAACTGAGGCAGAGCCAACAACGACTGTCCATTGTTATTATGAAATAAGATGTTTTTATTGGTCATGTTTCAATTCAGAGTTCTAACTGAGTTCAGAATGAAATGTACCACAGAGTGAAGGGGATCTCCATTTGAGCAGAACTCCTCTTGCAGAGCAGGAAGCTGCATAAGCAGACAGAGCAGAGCAGAGGCACTGCTCACCGTCTTCACAGGTACACACATCATACCGACAAAACCTCTGGAATGGAGCAGGATTCACCAGAAAATGGCATGGACTGAACATTTCTGACATGATCACAGCACATGCGTCTTCTGCAAAACGCACTGAAAGAGCCAGATGAATATAATGTTGGTATTTATTATTTTAAACATATTGCAATTCGATGGGTGTGCAGATGATACCTCTTTTGGGGTTTGTTGCACATGGATCAGGGTCATACTTGTGAGTAGATTCACACTCTCCATTGATTCTCCATGCCTGCCCAAAAGCCTGGGGACTTGCTTCAACCAGTCCAGAACTAGACAAGAAATCATCACCATGGTTCCCATTGTAGTTCCCACAAAGACCACAGGTCTGCCCAGCCCATCGTGGTCCTAGCTGGAGAAGTTACAGAACATTTAGTACCACTGGTTGCTTAGCACTCTACATCAGTATTATCACCAAAAACATACGTATTCTAACCTTCAGAAGAACACGACCCCGACCGTCCCAGTCCAGGCGGAAGTCATCATTGAATTTTACCCGAACAGAAGACTGTGCTGACCTCGTAATATGCAGGTGGCCTGTAAGGGGTTAATTCAAAATAAATTTAGAACAATATTTCAGAATTGACTAATATTTCTGATAACTGTTACACACTGGGAAAATCCCTGCATATCTGGATCATTGATTCATTCTAGGCTTCTTTTTGTATGTCTCCTTCTGTCTCCTTGAACCCACAGTCAGCCTCAGCAGAAGGCTGCTCACACTGAGCCTGGTTCTGCTGGAGGTTTCTTCGTGTTAACATGGAATTGTCTTCCTCTCTACTGTCACTGCATGAGTGCTCATCATGAGGGATTGTTGTCTAGTCAATGACACAATGGAAGCAAATTACTACTGTAACGTTTAACCAGTCTGACTGTTTGATTCAACTAAATTGTCTCTGTAACATGCCTTGAGTTTACATCTGTTTTGAATTAGCGCTATATAGATAAACTGAATTGAATAAACTGATTTGAAAATATACAAAGTTTTCAAATGATAATTTCAACCATCAGAGGACAAAATCTCCTAGGCACTATGTGAAAACGTAATTGCCTGTGTAACTGATTAACCACACTTTTTTCGAGAAATTATGGAGTCTAAGAAAAACTCAGAAGGATCTTTAACCAGTACCATATCCTTGTGCACTATAAATGTGGTTTACTCTGTTCAGTGTAGTGAAGAGTGCACAAACCTGTACATTGAAAAGACCTCTGCACAGGCGCATGGCTCAACACAGGAGGTCTAACTCGACAGGACAGGACTCAGTGTCTACCTACACCTGAAGGCTAAAGGACACTCAATGGAGGACAACAATGTCCATATTCTAGCCAAGGAAGACAGATGGTTTGAGAGAGAGGTCAAAGAGTCCATCTTTGTTAACCTGGAAAAACCATCCCTTAACAGAGGTCTCCTACATGCAAAGCATTTTTAAGAGCTGTACCCAGCAAAATGACCTTCCACCTGACTCACATTCCAAAAAGGCATATGACCAAAACCACTTTGACCCATCAGAAACCCCCTAATGACCATCAACCCCCCCAGGTGCTGTCTATGGGCCATCCAGTAGCGATCAGTAACACCTTTCGTTTATTTTCTTCCCCTCCCTTAATTCTATTGCTACACCTACAGTATATTAATCTGGGTGCTCCTCAGCACCACTTAGACCTGAAGAGGCCTCTCGGATAAGAGGTGACACGTATTCTAAAAAACTTCAAGTCCAGTTGCCTAAACTGAATTTTCCAGGAAAAAAAACAATGTATTCAATTCTAAAATCCCAACAGGAATCTGCTTATGGCCTAAACTGCAGAATCAGGCAGTCGTTTAACTAGACCCTGTTTGACAAAACATTAAGGAAATATCTTCAAGAGGTCCAACAAAAAGAGAGCACATTTGCCAAAATACATCTTAATATAAAAAAAATCCTCCACATGATCTAAAAAATCTATTCAGTTTTTTAAATGTTTGATGGGAGTGTTTACACTGGAAAATGTTATTTAGTTTAGTGGGTATTTACTTTTTCTCATAGAGCCAGTTAAGGTTAAGAGCCTTTTTCCTTTGAAAAACAAAAAACATTGTTGTTAAAACACCATTTACTCAGGAAGTCCTCCCTTATAACAATTGTTTTTTAAATATGAAACATTGGAGTGTTATATAAAAAAGCATTGTATAGTATAATTTAATATGACTGACTGTGAAATTTGGCTCCACTTCCATATGCCAAAAATACACACCATAATTCATTGGGGTCTGGATGTCTATACTGTTGACAGAGACAATTCCTCCATGCTTCAGTTTTACTTTCATGTCTTCCAGAGAGTGCAGACTAAGGGTCACTGAGCGTGTGCACACAGCATCCTGATCATCTGCACACTAGGACAAGAAACAACCAAAAAAAGGGATTCTTAACTATTCAAACCATTTTTTGTCAAGGAAAGATTGCAGGTGGGCAAAAAACATCATATAATAAATGTAAAAACATGAATTACCTGCACATTCTCAATTATGACTGAAAACTCAGTATTTGTACAGTCCTTTGCCAGGAGATACTGACAGTGGCCAGTAAAGGTGAAATACTTGTTGTCAAAAGACTTGAAGTGAGACTGTCCAACAACCAGGCATTCACCTACACACAATCAAAGGTGTTATAACATTTGCAATTAGCTGGACAGGGCATCAACAACATGCATGAATGTAGTGCTGCACTCCTGTCTCACCAGGGCAGCCTTCATTGGTACATTCCCAGGACCCATGGCGACAAACACTTCAATAGCAGATAAAATATTTGTGAGGCAGCTCAGTGGGATTACTGGTTATGTACATGTATTACCATGTCACATGTATTACCATGTATTACAGTCTTGAGAGATGGTAGATCCTGGAGGGAAATGTCGTCCCATGTGTGTGCAGGAACACTGAGATACCTCCACACAGCGAATCCCATCCAACACTTTTCCAGCTAAAACACATGCACATGTCATGTTACTGGTGGCAACACTACAACAGAGGGACAAGCTATATTTAGTGTGTGTCGAGCTTACTAGGGCATGTACAGCCATCCACACATTCTTCCTTACAGACCTCCTGTATGTTGAGACTATGGCAGGTGGTAGAGCAGGACTTGGTGCATTCACTGTACTGCATGCCAATCGGGCACTTGGGAACTGCAAGACACACTGAAAATTTTACTTCACCAGCTTTTTTATTGCCTTTTTAGGTTTAACAAACTTACAACACTGGCTCTCCTCCATCCAGCCATGCAGAAGAATCCCATGAGCATGGCATGTGCGAGCATACTCCATCAAAAAAGGACAGGAGCAGTCTTCTGCATCTTTCTGCTCGCAGTGGCAGGCCTCCGCCTGACACAGCGACAGGAAAGCATCGGGAGACACCAGGTGGGAGCATTGGAGAAACACACTAGAGCTCTGCAGTACGCTGCAGGTAGACAAAATCTGCAGAATTAGACATGAACATACAATTGGCCATTAATAAAAAGGCAATGCATTATTTCAACCAAAGTCTAAAAATGAAAAAAGATTTTGTTTGCATTGAAATGAAATCATAGATTGCATAAGGTCCGAAACATGAACTTACTAGTTTTTAAGAAATTTGAATTGAGAAAAAAAGTTTTTTGTCAAAGGGTAAAAGAAGTATCACATAATGACCATAATAAATAATAAAATACTCAATATAGGAACTCATATGAATTTGTATTTGTTTATTTTGTTATTGTTTGTAACTTAAGATTGGTAACTAATTAGATGTTTACATGTTACACCTGTTTGTGTACGAAATTGTCATTTGACAGAAATAGTTAAAATTACACCAAGTTTGAAAATACATAATCTGAAACCAATCTAAACATAATTATTTGAAACAATAAGTGGGGACAGATTTTATATCTACATTTATTTTAAATCAACTTTTGTGTAAAATTATTTAAATGAATCTAAATATCTTCATATTTTGTCGCAGTTATTGTAATTGTTTTGGTTTCTGTTCTATAACAGCTTTTCACATCAAGAGACTAAATTTTACATTTGTTTATCTTTGCAAAAAAAATCTTAAGGTCAGACAGATTGAATGGCGAGTGCATGTAAACAATAATTTCAAGTCCTGCCATGCAGTCTTAAGGGGATTTAGACCTAAATCATTTCAAGGCATGAGTATGTTTTGATCTAAACCATACTGACTGGATGTTAAGGAGAATCTCTGGCTATTACAAAGTCTTTTCCAGGAGCTTTCTTCCATGTTCTGTATTTACTCACTTCTATCTTCGCTTTGCTCAGGTACAAATTTCCTGTATTTTTCAAGAAAAGCTTCCCCACAGCATAAAGCTGCCACTACCATGTTTCATGGTTTAATGGGTAGAGTGTTCTGAATGTTCCAATGGAAAGAACTTACAGAGTTTTACCACATGCTCACCACATTTATATTCACATTAACATACAACTTTGTGTCAGTATATCAAATAAACGGCAAATAAAGTGCATGAATTTTAGGTTTTAACTTGACAGATAATGACAGGGTTCAAAAACCCCATTGCAAGGCACTATAATAAAAGCTGAAAGAACAGATAATACAGGAAGCGGTGAGTATTCTTGAATTCTCAAAACGTACATTTTTGGTTGAAATAATTCAGATTTCCTACTCATCAAATGTGATGATAAACTATCTTATTATATTTTCTGAACATTGTAAGTCTGTCATTGTTCTATAGTGATAATCTTAAATTTACTTGTGATTTCATGAATGTTGCAATAGAGGAATTGAGTTGGCAAATTGAAGGAGATAAGCATTTGGTGAAGTTCAGGTGGTGTCAGATCTTACAAGGAGCCTTTCTCAGGAAATCAAAATTTATAATCAGATTTACTTTGATGAAATTCTTAAAATGTTCATGAGAGTGTTGTTACCGCTGCAGTCCCTTTTGTGCTGTTACAGGATTGGGTGGGATCAGAAACCCGCTGACAAGCTTGGTCAGCTCCCTTCATAGCCCAGGAGTTTGCAAAATCATAACTATCCTCTGTTAGAAAGCCTGAAAGCACATAAACATGTAGATGAACAGACAAAAGAGCTGACAGATTTGCTCCTTAATCTCACCATACCACAAATGTCCTCGCTTGCTTTTACTGTGTTATCTTTTCCTGTACTCAGTAGCTGCTCTTCCTGTTGCTGATGGCTGGTGACTCAAATTATTTCCTAAATCCCAGATATAGTGAACTCTCCTTTGTTCAGCTCTAAATCTCATTAATATACAGGTACCTATCAGTTAAAAAGAAAATTACTTTAAAGTTTGCTTTATTATAGTAAACAAATTTCAAAACGAGAGAGGAGTATAATATATTTCAAATAGAGTGACATTTTCTGTAATTATTTTATTGCTGCTTTTGGTTTACTGGACAGGAAAATCCTTAATTTTCAGAAAATCCAACTTTTAAATAAAGTAAGATTTTACTGAATCTCTGAGATGGATCTACAGAGTATATATCTTCATGCACCTACCCTCCTGAGCTGTGTATTCATCAGCTGAAACTGCATTGAAGTTGCCACAGAGGCCACAGGTGCGGTTAGAATGGCGTTTGCTCAGAGTCAGGGCAATGTTGGCAGCATTATCAATCGTGACAGTGAAGCCAAACTCTTCACTCCATAGCTTAAAAAACCCAAGCTCTGAGCCCGCAAACACAGAGTGAGACGCGTACGGAAGAGAGAGCCTGTAAAAAGGGAGATAAGGAACAAAACTGAAACTTCTGTCATTATAAATGCCCTTCCTTTTTCATTTTGCACATCTCTTTATTGTTTTTTTTTTTTGCACCTTTTGCCTCCTTCTGAAAGATGTCCATCTATGGATAGGTGCAACTCGAAGACATCACCCAGAAACAATGTTATTCCTGTTCTTTTGCCATTTTGAAAGTCACCTATGGATTCAAAGCACATTTTTTACATCGTTAATGCAGCTAAATATTCATAAAAAAAGCAACATTAGGATCTAATGCTAACAATGCTAACACAAACAATGTAATTTTCTTTTCAGATTCTACATCACAAGGCAGGTTGGGATTTAGAAAACAAAGAATGATTGCTAGAAATAACAATTTGACTCTTGAATTTAGTCTCTATATGAGACTCACCCAGGAGTGTGAAGGACTGATGGTTGCAGTCTCCAGCCAGGAGATAGCTGCAGTCTCCGGGAAACTCATATATAACCCCATCAAAGGTATGAATATGATGTCGCGCAAAAAGACTGCATCTCCCAGTCATTCCTGCCACACAAGCTGGATATAGAATAGACATACAATAGTAGCATAAATAATGAGTAGGATAGGATGTAGAGTTTATCACCGAAAGCAAGAATTTAGAGAAATGTAAAACACACACCTGTTAGCTGCAGAAAAACTAAAATTTCTTGCAGATACCTTTTAACTTGCACCTGAAACAAACATAGAAGTTTGACCATCACCATAAATCACTACTCTCTAAATAATGATGAAAATCATACAAAGCTTCTTCTCAGTTTTCCAAACCATCGCCAGTCCTACCTCCATTGCTCCAGGTTCCAAAGAGGAAAAATGAATATCAAAGCAATGAGAAAATCCACATATAGATCTTACATAGTTATTAGGTATTTCTATGGTCAAGAACACAACGCAAAGATATGCGGCTACAGCGCAGGTTCTGTATTATAATGGAGACTTTATCCCCGCCCTGCATCCAGAGAGGTTTCCTTGAAGGACACTCCCCCTCACCAGGTTAGGTCAAGAGGGAATATCATTCTGTCCACAACTGGGTTCCTGCAGACCAACACCATCAAACACAACTTAGCAGGACAATACCAGGATGTGCCCACTGATCGCCTGGCTGAGTGATTAGTCCACACATAACGTATCTGTATCGGCGCCAACCCAAACAACTCTGGTGGAAAACACTCTCACCAGAGACATCTCACGCAACAACACTGTGTCTGTGGTGCCCCATGCATGGACTCCTGACTTGGTTGCACCAAAATCCCACACAGAAATATACTGGGAGCTAGCGCTGATAAACATTCTCAGGTCAAAAGTTTTGTGATTTTCTGTACTCCAAAAAAAAACATTGTTAAAAATGTCTCTAAATGGTATACACACACATTTCTTTAATCCTATGATTGCTAAACTATCTTTTTTACAACCCCCCCCCCAAAAAAAATATAGAGGTAAATATACATGAGACTTTAATCATAGTTATGTCTTTATTGCTTAGAATTGGTTTTAATTGCATTTCATTTTTAGAATATTTTACCATCAGTCTACTTTGTCATTATTTTGTTCTATATTAGCTAACTTTGTACTTCCTTTCGCCTATGCTTCCTTCCTAAATCATTTGTACTATTTTTAAGATTCCCATGTAAAACCGGGTGTGATTAGATCTGGTTTGATTTAGTGACTCACAAACATTGACATAGGGTTCCTGCTGTCTCAATATTCGATTAATTTGAATAAGCAATATTTGACTGCTTAAAAAAACCAACTAGAATGATGTTGGCATGTTCTCTTCTGCTTCTTTAGACTAGAAATGCAGCTTTTACTTTAATATATATATATATATATATACATATATATATATATATGTGTGTGTGTGTGTGTGTGTGTATCTATATATATATATATATATATAAACTCCTCTTTTTAAGCTGAACAGAGTATTTAGGAATTCTCAGTTAGTAATCCATACATTCCTATTTCCCTGTGGGGAAAATACTGCAATGTAACATCCCTAACTGAATCCTAAAATAGAAAAGAAGTATAATTGAATGCATCTAAATACAAGGTTTTTGGATCTAGACATAAGAGAATGAAACATATTTTATGGAAAAATTATTTTTGTATTATGCCTTGGAATTATTTGTGTCACCTTTGATCCACTCCTTTGATTCCAGGGTGTTGCTCTAACAGTGTTTAACTGTTCCAGGACTGCGTACAATATTACTTCCTTTAAAATACTTATTCTTGTACAACATGTATTTATGGAACAACTGATCATATGAGAGTAAAATTTCAAAGCTTTGCTAATGCTGCTAGGTGATTAGTTCACCTAACTATTGTTCAGGATACTTAGTAGGTTAGCTCTATATCAATTTTCATCATCTTGGTTTTTAAACATTGGCATCCTAATCTATGCAGTTTTTCCCCAGCATAGATAGAACGTCTGTATAATGTTCTGAGAGATTAATTTATGTAATCATTTAGTATAGATCCGACATGAGCTGCTGTTGTGTTGATTTAGTAGCAGGCAGGCGTAAAGGTGTGCAATGTACAGTATATGTTAGAGCTGCAGTCTCATGCAGCAAATTTTATAATTTTTCTTCCGTCTAAAACATTTGTGACAACCTGACGAAGTTCAGGATCAAATTATGCATGCGACATTTAGGAACAGATATTTCGACCACAATTTATCTGTAGTTTATCTTTTTTTTTATTGAAACAGAAAAGAGTAAATCTTGTCATGTGGGCTTTATTATCAGGGCACTGAACTGAATAATGATAGATGCTGTATTTTAAACAAATAGAGACTAGGTTATTAAACACTGATAACTATTAAAATCATAGCATTCAAATTAAGGACCTGCAATATTATATTGCATAGCCACGTTTTTGTTTTTTTATAGATGCCTAATTTTAATGTGAGGCAGTTGTGAACTGCTGACAAGGCATAATGGAAATAGCACAACCTAACCCTCAATAGTTCACAGAAAATACCCTCTTAGACCTCAGTGTTCATTCATGTGCAGCGTATTAAAGACGTGAACGCGCATTTCTTTTTCTGGGAGAATTACGTCATCGAAGCGTTCAGCTTTTATTTATTTTATATATTTTTTTTGTTATGGTTTCAAGCTATAGTTTACAGAAGAAACAAATACAGCATTCCTATGAAATTGTCTAGGGAAAGGTCTAACATAATTTCAATTTTTTTTTAGCTAACGCTACGCTGGAAAGCATTTTCTTTAGCTAATTCTATTTTCGTTTATTAGGAAATAAAAATGACAGGAGTGTTTTTCGCCGTGCAGCTGTGGGTGTGGGGGCGGACCACTACAAGTGCGCACAGCACGAAAGAGGCAGACAGCGCCAGCGCGTCGGCGAATATCCGCTCTGCATACAGACCGTTATTTAGAGGAACCGCTTCTTCATTTTAACTCTGATCTCCTCAGACATTTGGAGAAATTAAAGCTGAAAATATCGCAATGGCAGCGCTATCGGGCGGAGAGCGATGCATCAAGTTTTTGATGTTTGCCTTCAACCTGGTTTTCTGGGTAAGTGTAAGGGGAGAAAATATTCATTCTCACTTGCATCCTATCGGTTGTTTAAGAACGCGCGCGGAGATGCGCGTGCACGTGTGCTTTTTATTTGCGTGCGTGGTCGTGTGAGTTCAGGTTACTAGATTGTGAATGAAATAATATGGGTGCCCAAATTGTGCCGAGCGGGTCTTATCGATATGACTTGGATGATTCAAAGCACCGACCGCCACCACACACACACACAGACACACACACAGACACACAACACACTAATGTGTCTTGGGTGTTTGTGGATAGGTCTGGAGCATAATCCCCAGTGGCCAAGTGACCCAGTTCCTTCGCAGAGAGTTTGCACGCCAAACATTTAGATAAATTAGACCAAAGAAAGGGGGCGCTTTACATAGGTGATTGATTATTCTATAATTCATGACTATGTATTCAACTGCAGCTGGGAGTCCTGGGTCGTGCACCACTCATAGGTTATTTGTGTCCCATATGAAAAGCCTGTAGGGTGTGTCGTGGTGTGTTTGATGTGAAAGCATATGTGGTTGTAAATAGACGGTTTTCCTTTTTTTAAATTATCATTTCTAAATGTCGCTGCTATGTATAAAGCTGAGAATAGTTTTTAATTACAGAGTAGACAGGGATTTCCCAGCGCGCGTGCACATGGTCGTGCATGCCCGCGCGTAAGTATGCGGGTGTACTAGGTATGTTTTTGTATTATTAAAGAAAAAAAAATATTAATCAAAGCTAAATACAACTTATAAAATAGATACAGCAAATATAAAGTTTTAATCAGCTCAAAGTCGGACATCCTCATGTGACCCCAGAAGGTCTTAGAGGAGGAAGTGGAAGTGAAAATTTTACAATATTAAGTTTTTGCGAAATCTTGCTACAGGATCAGTTTTGGAAAAATACAAATATTTCCTAGTCTTTCAAAGTCTCCAAAGCCAGTTTCACGTTCTTTATAATGATAAAATATTAATACGATCACTATCTGAAACATAGGTGCCACATTTGTGGACAGTATTATAAAATATACAGATACAATATATGAGAAATAGAAATGCATTTATTTGGTGTTAGGGTTGCATTCTTTATTCAAGAATGCAAACTGATAGAAATTAGGAGAGAAATATATTTATTCATTGTTATTAGCAGGCAGCTGTTACAGGTCACCTAGTATATGCTTGGATAAACTATGGAAAATAACTGATTAATTATGTGATCTGGGTTCAAAAATATTTGAAAATGAGACATGAAATTATATTCCACAGTTCATATAAAATGTCAAAAAATATGTAAGCTTTAAAGAGGAGACAACCAATTAAGTTGAAAGTTCTATAAGGGTTGAATCGAAATGAAGTTCTGAAGAAATTTGAAGAGATTCTGATGCCAGCAGTTAACAAACATGCTCATCTGACAAAATGTACCGTTAAAAGTAACGGTGTTAAAATGACAATGTGGAAGATGCTAAATAAAATAAACTCAGAGGTATAACATCTTAAACACCTAGCTATTTAGAGGTGTTTCACTCAACAATCAGAGAATGCTTCTTAAATAAAGTTAATAACTTGGATAATACTATGTCTTGTAACATATATAATTAATAGATTTTATACATACATATACATATATATATATATAATTGAAGCATCAGGGTCACGGTTGGGCTGGTGCCTAACTCCGGCAGACTATGGGGGCGTAACTATGGGAGTGAAACACTCAGGACAGGACACCGGTCTGTAGCAGGGCAACACATAGACACACACAAAGACGTACAACCATGCATGCACACACTCACACTTAGGGACAATTGAGAGATGCCTATTACCCTAACAGTCATGTTTTTGGACTGTGAGAGGAAGCCGGAGTACCCGGAGAGAACCCACGCATGTACGGGGAAAACATGCAAACCCCATGCAGAAAGACCCCAGGCTGGGACCGAACCTCAGAACTTTCTTCCAGCAAGGACACAGCCCAGGACTAAAAGCAACTAAGTTAATAAAATACTTTTCAATTTTCCAAATGCCAACTACTGCAAAGTGGTCTGATCAAATGCTACAGCATAAATGAATGAAAAATGAACAAACTTCAGAAAGAGCAAAACAGAGCACCTACATTATTTGTGGTTTTGATTTCAGAACAAATGTTATTATGGAATGAAATCTCATATGGTTATTGTTAAGAGAAAGATTACATTGTTCTTTACTGATATTCATAAAGAAATCACAAAATCTAAGCTTGTCTTTTATATAAAAAATATGTAACAGTTTCAAAGATCTCAGTTATAGCAAAAGACATACTGTCATTTTTCATCCCAAAGAAAAGCAGAAACTATAGTAAAACAACAATAATTTAATTTAAATTGTGCTATACAAATAAACTTGCCTTGTCTTGGAATAAAAATGTCATAAAATTTACAGTTACAGACTGACATAAAATTAACATGGCTTGAATCATATGACACATTTCACTTGATTTCTATATTAATAGAACTTGTAAAATGTACCAGTGTTGCATATTCAGAACATACAGTCTCCTACAGCAGCAAGGTATTGCTCCTTAAAGGATGGGCATTACCTTCCAGAATAGGATCATTCATATAAATATCATTTGTGTTTAATAACCTACAATGCATTGTCTAAATTTGACAACTCTTAAATGGAACATGTCTACAGCACAATCTAGGGTAGAAGATCTCTTAAGGAAACACATAATGTTCTGATCTAAAGAATTTTAAGAAGTCTTTGACATCTTTCGGGACATAGTTTCAAAGTCATTTCTGAGGCTTTAAGAAAACAAGCAAACCTCAGTGAAACATTTATTCACAAATAAAGAAAACATGGAATAATGGTCAACCTTTTAAGTGCCTTTAACAGCTCATTAGGAGGCCATAATATTTACATTCCTGCAGCTCTCAGTTTCTTCTGTTAAGTTTATTGTTCATGGTTTAGAAATATGAGGAAGACGGTTATAAATAGCAGGAGTGGGAGTGGTCCAAGATAAAATCTTTAGCAAAACTCTTGTTTCTCATAAAAAAAATAAATAAATTTAGAAAAAAATAAACATTTTGATGAGTTTCAATACCTTTGTGGCTTGGCCTTAAAAAGGAGTTAATGTTAAAAAAATGTTTAGTTTGGCTGAAATAAAACAAAACTGTGGGGAAGTTTAAGCAAAACTTCCTCCACAATTATATATGAAGGGCTGCTGGTTGTACTGAGTAGGATGTAATTACTTTTTCACTTGTGTTCTGACCGCTTTAAAAAGCTTTTATACTATGATAAATAATATCAAAACACTTTTTGCATTGGCTTGTTATCTTAGTCTGATAATAAAATTAGTTTGACCTTTTATAACAGTTATAACTGACAGAAGAGCTGGAGAGAAGGAGAAGCATGTTGGAAACTAAGATTTTTTTCACAGTAATGAATATTTGCAGCACAAAGCATCATTTTAAGCATATTATTACAAATATAAAAAAAGAACCAGGATGCTCCATTTTTAGGGGTCTGTGTTCTGGTGTGTGCCCCTAAATAACTGCTTTGATTAATTATACCTTTGACCGGCTTTGGTGTCGGAGTATAACGATCAAGTTTTCCAAACCTGGATATTAGTCGCGCTCAGTGTGACTGACGGAGCAGTGAATATGCTGCCAAGAAGGCATAATGGAAAAATGCTCAGAAAATAATAATATCACAACATGGATAGGAGCCCTCTGGACTATAAGTATATACAAGTATATTTATTGTTTTTGTTTTTAGGTAAGAGAATGGAAACACGTTAGAAAATAAAGGGAGGGAAAGCAGAAGCAGAACCTCTTTTGACTAAAAGGTGTATAGGTTAGTTTCTGCAGCAGCAACTTCCTGCCACTCCTAACTGAATAATCAGGTGACTGAAGGCGTGGCTTCCCAAGCGCCTCTGTAGTTTAACACTCCAACACATTCGGTTTCCTCCTGGGCAGAAGCTACATGCTCACAACGGCAGACTTGGGACACTGAATCAACATGGCTCTTCCTGGGGGAATCAAGTGTTTAAAATATCTCTTTTTTTTCTTCAACGTTTTGTTATTGGTAGGTGCGCTTTTTTCTATCCTGTGAGAGGTTGAGAATGATAAGTAAAAGCTGTTTTTAATGTATGTTAAATGTGTACCTCCCATTTTACTGGACTGTAAGGAGACCAAAGAGAGCTTGAGAAGGAAAAGAGTAATATGGGGAAACCTCACTGAGTTTCACTTTCCTCGTCTAAAAAAAAACAACAACAACAAAAAAAACACATTTGGTCACACACTCAGGCCTTACTTCCAAAAGTTAAAAATTAACTAATTTGTCTGTGTTTATAGTGTTTCTTACTACATAACAATATGATCTTAACAGAATGGTAAATATTATTTCCTTTAAGGCCAATTGAAAAACTAAAAGTGACTCCCCACAGTTTTTGTTTCTCTTATATAAAACTGTTGAATTAAAGGATTCTTCAGGGTTTAGGGGCATTGATTGCATCGGCAATTTGTGATGAGTAGTTCATCATGTGAATTCATTATTTACCACAAAGGAACGTTTTTGCAGACTTGTAAATTACAGAGACATACTTCAAGCCTGAATAAGGGTTAAAAAAAAGGACAAGGAAAACATAAAACAGAGCATGTCAGGGCAGATTCAAGGGGAGCTGCTTAAACTTGTTATAGCCTATTGTTAACTGCACTTATCTAAAAATGTAAGCCATGCATGAAAATGCTAAGAAAGCTAAAGTTGAGGAAAGCTTGTAGCATTGATTTTGTACTAATTGCAGCATTGTTTATACTGAGGTATGCTATGTTTCATAGCTCACAGGCACTGCTGTAATGGGAATCGGTCTGTGGCTGAAACTGGACTCAAAAACTAAAGGCCTGTTTGAAGGACCAGATTCTCCCTATGTGTTTTACACAGGTAAGACAGACTCAGAAGGTGTCGTCCATGCCTTCTGTTATCATTTAAAGCTTGAATTCCGTGTGTTGATTTACATGTTGGTACTTGTTGTATTTTATATAGGCGTTTATATCCTGATTGGAGCTGGAGTGCTCATGATGGTGGTGGGCTTCCTGGGATGTTGTGGAGCAATCCAGGAATCACCATGGATGCTTGGGCTGGTTTGTAACACTCACTGTTCTTAATTAAACTAACCCTGAGGTTTAAATTGACATTTAGCAAGCTGTTATCTGTGTTATTAGATTTGTTTATAGTTTGCAAAATCCCAGTTTATAGCAGCAGTTAGCTATGAACACTATCTGTCACGCAGGAATAAATTGATGAGATACTTATAACCAAAAGATCATGTTTACTTCATTTCAATAAAAAAAGACCAAAGAAGTATAAACATTTCCACCTTCCTACTAATTTACAATCTTTGACATTTAAAACTGTTTTCCATATCAGCAGGTACTCATTTTCATAGACATTTGTATCCTGTAAAGTTTTCCTTTTTTTTTCCAAAACTTTTTAATTCTCTTCAGCAACCATACCTTATGGAATCCCTATTTCAGTAATAAATGTCTCCTATCATTATTGTTTACTAAATGGTCTCAAGGCCATAACAGAGTCTAGATTTATGCTTGATCGCCCCATGCTATAATCTGCTTGCTCTAAATATCCATGGAGGAGGGGCAAATGGAAACTGGGTTTGGCTTCACTGACCTTGCATTCCACACATGCGTACATAACACTGACACACAAGCAAGCATGGTTGAATTGAATTTTGTATTTCTCTTTGCAGTTCTTTTTCTTCCTGCTGATCATATTTGCCATCGAGGTGGGAGCTGGAATCTGGGGATTTTCAAAACAGAACGAGGTAAACAAATTACTATGTTCTCAATAAGACATCCTGAATAGAGAATCACAGAAAAATTAGGCAGTTTACATGGAGGTTCATCTCTGTACGTATATCAGAATATCATTGAAGTTTTTGTTCACATCATTCAAAAAAACAAACTTACACATTTTATAGATTTGTTATACATCCAGAGAATTAGTATTTATTTTTGCTATTTTTTGATTAAATCTTACAGCTATGGAAAAGTCCAAGTTTACTTTTCCAGGAAATTAGAATATTACATAAAACTAACACAGGATTTTTGTTAAAAAAGCCATCTGTTATATACATGCTTATTTTTAATTGATGCTATAGTAGATCTAAAAGTAAGTAAGTCAAGTATAACAATTTAGTGCAACAAAAAAGATAACACATAAAAGCATACCTAAATATGCTTTTCCAACGTTTTCCTTAGCATTGCATATAATGTCATATTAATGATAAGTTGAGTGGAAGGAAAAAGTATCATTGAAAAAGGTGCACATGCAACAGGCAGTCTTGAAAGCCTTGTGAAGTGAAACCCATTCATAAGTTTGGGGATGATTCAAAAGTGGTGAAACGCTGCAGGAGTTAGTGCTTCAAAAGAGCCACCTCTTGAAAGTGTTTCCAGGAACTGAGCTACATCCACCCCACTCTGTTTGTTAAACAAATAACTTCAGACAGCATCAGAAATGTCTTACCAGGACAAAGGAGATAACTTGTCCAAATCCTAATTTCAAATGAAGCAAATTATCCATTTGCTTGGAAATCAGGGGCCCAGCAAACGAAGGCAGTTTTTTTTAGATCCAGTAAGACATTCCCATAGTTGGTCATGATCACAGAGCTTAAATTGACACAAAACTCACTTGACATGAAATTTCTAGAGTTTATTGAATATTGTCAAGAGGAGAATAGGGGACATCAGACCTAATAATACTGTAAAACTGAAGGCTATTTAACATGTAATTCAACCTGACTTAAAAGCAGAACTGCTAGACAAGTTTTGACAAAAACCATTAAAGTGATCGGTGCCAAGAAACCCAGAGGAGCAGGTTTTGGCGTTAGCAATGATTGGGGGTGTGGCCAGGACAGGGAAAGTGTGAACTAGCTTAATTTCAAATACCTGTGGCAGTTACACTTAGATCATTTGAAAGTGAAAGATTTTTCACCCCCCTCATCAGCAGAGGTTCAGGGCAGCTTTGTGGAGTTGGAAACTCAGTTTCAAGGCACTGAGTCAGCAATGTCCACAGCTGGTACTGCCATGGCAGTGGAAGACAATGCCTATGTCTGAATAATGTTCTTTTTTTTTTTTTTTTTTTTTGAGCTTTTTACTCATCTTTTCTGACAGTAGGCTGACAGGAAAGGGGGTATGAGAGAGGGGGAGAGACATGCGGGAAAGGACCACAAGCCGGATTCGAACCTGGGTCGCCCGCGTCGAGGACTAGGGCCTCTGTATGTGGGTCGTGCGCGCTAACCACTGCGCCACCTGCACGCCCTGAATAATTTGTTTTTGTACTTGAATTTGGGGCTACAGTGACATAAGCATTAACTGTTTGAGCCAATAGGAAAACTAGGGGCAACATTTCAGTCATAAGAGGGCAGAACCTAGAGGCCTTTAAGCCAAATAGGTTTACATTAAAATGTAAAAAAATATCCACATTATCCTTAGGCAAAGGTACTAATTTAGTAAAACTAGGACCATTTTATTGCCCACTAGCTAGTTTAAAAAACTGTTCATTTGGGGGTGAATTACACTTAACCTGAGCATCCTTAAGACTTCCATAGTCACAGACTGATCTCCTTCAAATATTACTGCAGTAACTTATGGAGTACAGTAAATGTACTATTAATAATAACATTAACAATTTATTTATTCAGGATATCTTCATATAATCAAATATTCCATTGAAAAGGTTAATGTGCATTTAAAAAATATATTAATCAGTTAAAAGTCCACTACAGAAATGCATATATCATTTTTTATTATATAAATCAGTGGGCAGGGTAACACTGATCTTTTAAAGTTCATTGGTTCTGGAATCCAATTTCTAAATTTTGTATTTTGTGGAAAGTAACATTTATTCATTTCAATTATATACATTTCTTTATTTTTTTTGTATATCTTCCTTTTTTTAGCCGTAATCATTCATATATAGAGGAATAAATCTTTAAAATAACCAGTATTTCTCTGGGTTTGTTAAAACTATATTATAAGTTTTGCAAATGTAGAAAAGCAAATTAAACTTTTGATGATATTCTAATTAAAATAATGTATTCTAATTAGGAAGGATGCAACCTCAGGAAAATTATGCCACAAAAATAAGAAATATTATTAAAAAAATATTAATAAGGAATAAATATTAAATTGGCTGTTCAATCAGAATCAAGAAATCTGTAGGAAAATGTATTGGCATGATGACTATCATTTTGTAATGAAATTTTATTTTCCTCACCATGGTTATGATTGGGCTGCAGGTGGTGGATAACATCATTGGATTCTACAGAACGACATACGATAACTACAAGAAAACGAGTGATGAACCCCTAAAAAAGACTCTGCTTTTGATCCATGAAGGGGTGAGACATTTTGGACATAACTGCTGCTTTTTGAATGTCATCAAATCCAATGTGTATTATTTAGGGAATTTTGATAGCAACTAAAGGTTTTATTGAAATTAGATCAGTGTATACTGTAAGTCTTTTTTTGTCTTTGATAAGCATGCTGCTTAATCTGAAAGGTGCTTTGCGCAAAATATGATACTACTGTGACATATCCTTAGCTTGGCTTTACTGATGACATTTCAGTGACTCTAAGATCTAAAGAACCTCCAAGTATGTTTGGAGTATTTCTTTAAAAAACATAGACTGATTATTTTATATTAAACTGTCGTGTTTGTCTGTTTCCAGCTGTATTGCTGTGGTCCCAACGGTATGGTGACAGAAACTGAACCCGAACTGTGTCCCCGAGCAGAATCGCTTGACAAGTTCATTATTAAGGTACAGCCATGACCCCAATTATTCAACAAGTGTTTTATTTTTTGAATTACTTAACATTTAAATTAGTCACAGTTAGAGATAGACCAATAAATCAACTGCACCATTTTTCTTGTATCCGTTTTGGTCTATATTTGTATGCATTCACAACTTCATTAGTGCATTCAGCAGCCATGCCTTGAGATCATGTGAAGTGCATGCATTGCTTCTTCTTTAGTTTATCTTACATTGTTAATGTTTTATTGGATTGTTACTAAATGTTTCCTTTTTGTTAAAACTGAGACTTGTTTAACATGGGTTATCATTGTGTCATGAAGGTAATGCTATTTGGCTTTAAATCTGCTTAAACATATATTGCTAGAACATATCAGGGATCGAATGATGTCGAAATAACAGACATCGGCCTTGAAAAACCTGTATCGGTCGATCTCTAATGTTTTTTCTAAGATTTCAGGCTTTTTATTGCATTTGCATATTCTGTGTTTGTCTGTTTTTACATCTTCAACCTTGAACGTGGTGTAAAGACAGGCAACTGAATTACACTCATCTGTTGCAGGGCTGCCCTAAAGCCATTGAAGACGTGCTTAATTCTAAGTTGCACATTATTGGAGGAGTAGGAATCACTATTGGAGTTGTTACGGTGAGTGTATATTTAGCATAAAGCCCTGAATATTCAATTTCCAGTCACTTGTTTTGAATAGAGTCTGAACTCATGGCTCAGGAGCTCCTATGCTGTGGCTTTCTGATGTATTGCCTAAAGCTTTTCTATTGTAAAACTTAACAGCTACAGCCCTGCTCACCATTATTGGCACCCCTTCATGTTTTGCATAGCTCAGTGAATATCTTCAGAAATAAATGAAAATGTTCAAAACTTAAATCAGCAGTATCTTTCAGTTTGAGGTCCAAAGTCATTTAACAAAGACAATTACCATTTCAACATAAATATTTT
>JAUZNJ010054791.1:0-19113 GCA_034780135.1 Jordanella pulchra | reverse complement strand
CAGAAAATAGATCTAAAAGCATATTACTGGTTCTTTTTAATGTCAATCTGTTGTGGAAGTTTTATCCAGTTATTCTTCAAAGAACTCTGCTGATGGTTCTAAAACTGGAATTTGTTATTATACAGTTTTGAAAAACATTAATTAGTTCTTTATCCTTTTTAGCCATGATTAAGAGCTGTTGTAGAAGATCCAAAGAACAATATGTGGCTCTGGAACAACAGACCTCCAGTCTAGGGGCACAAATCAGAGTTGTTGAGACTTTGAAACAGAAACATAATGGCATAATGTTTTTTTTTCCTGATCAGTGTACCGCATCTACAAAATTAAGGCCTCCCTTTTCCCCAGCTTTAAATAATATTAGAATTTTTTGCCATGTAAGGAGAATAGTTACTTCTGTGAAATTTAAAGACAGTTTTCTGTTGAAACGGCAAAGAAAGGCCCTCAATCTTTATCTTTGTTTAACTCTTTGCTACATCTTTTAGGTTGACCTTTAAAGGTTAAAGGAACAGTGGTCGAGTTTATGAGCTAATTTACTTCTGACTGTTTTATTCATATATTATTTACAGATATCCAATAATTTTAGACTTATTCTTCTGAACAAATTTTTCTCAAATGCTATGACAGGTAACAGAATTCAATCAAAAAAAACTCACAGAGAGAAGGAAGGCAATTAGAAGAGTTTTTGAAACTAAGTTTAACACTGAAATTTACTTTGATCGTATGCATGAGCTGCTGAATAGAATAGGATTAATACCCACATCCTGAAACTGGTGGTGGAACGGAGAGGGAATAAAGATGAATACTGATTGGAGTAAGGCACAGGTTCGTATGAACCTCCATGATGAGCAAACATGAGTGGCTATGGAGAGAAAAAAACTCCACCGTTAGAAGAAATCTCTGGGTTCAACATGGTGGTCTTCTGCTGGACTGGCTGGGGATGCCTTGCATGCAGTATGAGTTTAAGGAATAGTTCAACGGGGAGGACAGCGGTAAGGGAGGGAGCTAGAGGTTGGTAAGATGGTGGAGAAGAGAATGGAGGAAGGTTGGATGAGGGTCATCAGATTCGAAATCTGACATACGAAGCTTGTTGGGTAGCAGACTGTTGTGGATGTGAAAGTCTTTTTCTGCTGGATTCCTGATGATGATTGGATGACAAGGAGGTGCAGTAGAACGCTGATTGATTGCTCCACAGATGGATGAACTTTTGATTGCATGAGATAAGCAGTCTAGTTTATTCAGTTTCGCTTAAACTTAAGTAACTGAACAGTTGACCTCTGTATTATCTCTGTGTACAGTATGACATAAAGGATAGATCTTTTTCTAAGTACATGATACTTATATACTGTATGATGGTTTCTTATCTTGGTATTGATTCTGTCAAAACATTTTTAGTTTTATTATTTTCAGTGCCCATAATAAGACCTATTACAGCTCCCTTGTTTTTTAAATAAGTGGAATTTGCTGGATGAGTCTCTTTTGTTTCTGTTCTGCTTTGTGTCCTACAAAAACAAGTTAGAAAAAACACTTGCCTGCCAACCCTTATTTTATAATTAAAAGAACTCATTACAGAAGTAAACATTGATAATTTCAATATAACTAGGTATTTAGAGGTCATAGCCACAACCTTTTCATCAAAATGATTAAAAAAAAGAAAATATCCACCTAAAATCTTCAGTGGTGCAGAATTAAAATATAAATCTTACAGTAGCAAAAAATAGAACAGGAATATTTCTTTAATAAATTTTAACAGGTCCAGAATACATGAATATTTACTTCTGGTTATGATGCCAACATTGACACGAAAGGATTTTTAACCCACAACAATTGTAGGTTGAAGTCATGTGACAGTTCAGATCCCGGTAGCTCCGTGACATATCTAAGAGCATCTCTTTGTCATGATTCTTTTCACCAGCTCTGGTCTGATTACTTAATCATCTCCATCTGCTCTGCTCCTCTACTCCTCATTAATGCTCATTATCTCCACCTGTGATTCTGCCTTTAAAAGCCTAGCTCAGACAAGATGCTGCTGCTAGATTGTTGTCAACCTCAGGGTGAGTTAAGTCCAGCTTTTTCTCTATCTGCTTGTATGACCTGGATTACCACTCAGACTGTAATGTAATCTGCGCCCCTGTCAGACCTGTTTTGGTGTCTCTGTGTTTCTGACCCTTTTCTGCCTCTGACCACATTTCTGGATTCTGCCTCGGAGCTTTCCCAGCCATCTGCCTCCCCGGTTCTGATCTCCGCTCTCACCCGGTTCCGTCATTGGATCACGTTTTTGGCTCACTGCAGCCTTCTGATTTCCCGGTACCGACCATTACTCTGGACTGTCCTTCCTTGCACCCTGAGACGAACCGTTATCTTTAAATAAACCGTTAAAACGTATCCTGTTGTCTGGTTCATATTCTGGGTCCACAAATTCTCACATTACATTACACTCTTATTCAAAAGGAAGCAAAACATGGGGAAACATCAGTCAAGTTTTTAAATGTTGCTGCTAATTCAAAAAAGCTAAGGGACTAATTTGTCAATTACTGTAATTCTGACCTAGTTATTTTAACAGATCAAACATGCTAGCATTCCAAAAACTAAACAAACAATAAAAACAAAATCTAATAGCTTTTGCTCTGTTAACAAAAACGTTGTTTGACATTCGTTACAGGTCTCTAAATGAATAGGCCAACTATTTCACCCTTTCTGTTGCCTTTAATATCTTTTTGAGTTGCAGTATAACAGCTATTATAAAGTGTGTTTTTTTTTGTTTTTTTTTTAAACATTTATTCTGACTTATGTAGAGCTCCAAAGTATTTCCGGATTTTCTGAAGGCCATAAAAGATCTTTAGACCTTGGCCTAATGACAACATGCTTTTCAGGAGGAGTGACAGATGTCAGTTTGAAATGTGCAGGGACGACCTGTCACTCCATGAAAGAGATCCTTTTCAAAGTGTGATGTAGTGGGCTCTTTGATTTCAAATGAATGACTTTAGTTATAACTGCAAAGGGGCACGGTATTCTTCTGTGTCTGCACATGACAGATCTGAATCTTAAATACTGAATTTGTCATGATTCTTTTTATTTACTCCAATAATTTCAAGAGGATCACATTTTTGAAAATAATAAAAGAATAACCAAACATGTAGTTTGATGTTAAAATACAGTTTTTAAATTCTCATTTCCTTTTGTGTCCTTTATCATCATTTGATTTAAAGCACATAACATTCTTTTTACAGCCAAAAAGCACCTACCTGGAGAAAAAGACAACATTACCATAAGCTACTAATGGTTATATGATGTCTGGAACTGCACAGTATGAAAATCTCTTACTGTAATCATCAAAATATTTTTCTTGACAAAAAAACTTGGAGGCAAATATTTTGAGGGATGTGTAGCTGCTTAACAACAGAAAGGTATGTTGTTTTTAACATTAAAACAATTTCCAAGTAGTATGATCGAAATTTTCCAGTTTTTCTGTGAATTTTTGTATTTTTTTTGTAATTTCACAGGACTTCATAACTTTTAGAAACAACCTGATGTATTGTCACATAGAACCACTTTGCTCCAAATTTAACACCACCTGTAAAGAAAAAATGACACAAAAAATAAAAGAAAGCTATTTGGATCATTATTATTATTTATTTAAAAGCACACCAAAAAGAAAACCGGGCTGCACTGTGGCACAGTTTGTACAGTAGCAATGTTGTATGCCTTCATGTGTTTCTGTGTAGCCCTGCGACAGACTGGTGACCTGTCCAGGGTGTACCCCCCCTTGTGCCCATAGTACTAAAGATAAGCACCAGCCCCACTGTGACCCTGACGAAATAAAAGAAGATGGATGGATGGATTTTCATGTTTTGTTTCTTCTCCCTGTAGGTAGTTACTACCTCCTCAGCCTGTCAAAGTTCTGTATATGCCTGATAATAAGCTACCATTTGAGCCAGGTGTCATGAAAAAGAGATGTAACTATAACATCCGGTATACTTGATCTTAAGGAGGAATTTTGAACTTAGTTTGAAACATTGTGCGGCCAATTGCATTTCAAGAAAGAAAACAGCAACAGAGGATTCAAACACTAAACTGGGCAAAAAGGAACTCCTGGAAATGTAGTAGAGTAGAAAGTACAATCAATATTGACTTGAAATTTAATTGGTTGGACAAGGTTCTTTGCTTGTCCCGTCTACCAGTTGTTGGTAGATTTTATCAGATCAAGAAATGTTTTAACACCCAAACCTCTTTTTATATCCATCATGGGATGGCAAAACAGGAAAATATTATTCAGATCAAGCAGGCAGTCAGGCAGGGAAACAGCGTGGGACATTTACTCACCAAAGGCTTTGGCAAGTTTACTTATACAACACATTTCAGGGGCAAGACAATTCAAAGTGCTGTATGGGAGCAAAAAAGACAATATGAATAAATAACGTCAGCTCAAATGAAAAATTAAAAAAGAATGATTAGATATAAAAAGAGACAAATTGATAATATTCCTTTAGTACAGGAGATGTTCTTTGGTGATGAGTCTGAGTCCATCACTACAACCAGATTTTGAGTCTTATTGTTGGTTTCTTCCTGTATTAACTGAGACTGTGTACTAAGTCTTTAACACTTTTCCTTTGGTCCAAAAATGATTTCAGCTTTGTTTTAATTCAGCTTAAGCAATATTTGGCATGTCCCTGCATTGTTTTCTATCTTGCATTATCTAGCACTGGAGTCTGTTCAGAGTCACCTGGTGATGTCATAATGTATAGCTGTGTCATTTGCATAGTTATGTTATATTGTGTTGTTGTTCATTAAGATCTCAGACCTTTGGTTCACATCCTTATCCTATGGCATCGGTATCTTGTTCATCTGCTAAAATGGGAGTATGCCCTGGGTGCGACCGTGTCCATGTACGTGTTCTCCTTCCTTTGCTGTCAAAATATGGAGCAAAGTAATTTTTTTTTTTGCTTCTGTTGAAATACGGCTGGGTCAAGATCCTAAATTGCAATTGTGTCAAACAAGAAAAACAATTTTAACAAGATCCGGTATGTCATAATAAAATAGGATAACAAGAAAGCATTAACTACAAATTAGAACTTAATTCTCATATATTCTCAAAAAAAAGACTGTTTTATGTAATTACTGGATGGAAGAAAATGTTTGGGCAGAAACTGCCCGTGTGCTGAAACACAATAGTGAGTTTTAATTATGTCATATGAAATTAAGCCTTCATTACCTCATATTGTGCTCCTGTGAATAAACAAATATAATATCATGCATGCTCTCCTTGAGTTCAAAGGAACACAGAGAGCGTAGCAAGACAGGAAGAACAGCAGAAGCTGTACGCGTTGCTTTGCTGAGGCAGTCTGGAGCGGAGGAGAGCCCACTGGAGATGGGTGGTTACATGTAGACGTTGAATAGGAGGGGCACTAAAGTGAGATGGACCCTTAGTATATTTTATGGTCTCTGATGTAAAATTATCTACTGTCATACAAAGGTTCCTATCCTTCATGTAGGATTTAAACCAATCCAGTGCTGTGCCAGGAAGACTGACCCAGTTTTCCAGGTACTCTACAAAAAGGATTGATCACGGCTGGGTTATCTATGGAACTGTGTTCAGATAGCTTAGCCAGGAGGCTAAGAGGCTCCTTAGTTGATCTCAATGTTTGCAAAGGTCTGGGGCCCCTGACGCCTAGTTTTTTCCTGTAATTCAGAGAGAATGTTCCAGACAAACAGTTTTAGAGCATTCTGGTTGTTGACATAGATTCAGGGCTGCTTAGCTTAGAACAGTCTAAAGAATGATATTCCCTGGCCTGCTGTTCAGAGGTTTCCCTCAATTTAGCGTGGTCCAGGTCCAAAGGAAAGAGACAGGAGAATTGCAAAGCCTTTATAAGGAGCGCAGCAGGGGTGCATCACACCTTTGCAGGAGTCTTTGCAGGGGGACCACAGCTTAGTTTGGAGAGCAAACCAAAGCATTTTGCTCCACCAGTGTTCAAAATTAACATCATGACTAATGGCTTAACATGATCTTAGTACAGACTTACGTTATTTTTTTTCTTCCCAAAAACAACCTTCACTTTGGAGCAATTAAATCAATGATGTCAGAGATTTTAGAATAAAGTTATCTATCAGCTCCTCAACAGAGTTAGAGGGCAAAGTGGAGGCAACTCTGGTGAAATATTTCAGTAGCAACATCCTTACAGATGTTTTCTCATAATGTCTCTTTAGCTAGCTGAGTCATTAGAAATTATGCTTTAGAATTAACAGAAAAGTGGTCAGATATGAAAACATATGACTCTTCATAAATGTTTAGACCATTAGAGATGATCGATGGATTTTAAGGATGATTAGTGTGAACGTTTAAATCTCCTGAAACAATTAAACATTGGTATCCAAAACACATCACAGATAAAAATCATAAAAAATCACTTAAAACGTTTGTTTTGGGTTTAAAAGGCCTTTAAATTTTCTAGAAAATGCTACAGACCAGGCATTTTACCTAGAGAGCCTAATACCAATATTAGGGCCATATCGGCCCAGAAATACCTTGATATACTGCAGTGAATCTTGAAACAAAGCAGTTGCTCTTAAACATATACAAGCATAAAATTTAATTGTTAATTTTTATTTCTTTTAGCTTTTTTCTTTTTGTCTCATATTAGCCCCCGATATTAGAAAGTAGCCATTCAAAAAATGACTCAAGTAAAAGTAACATCTGATTCAATGTTAAAAATTTGTAATCAGGTGTCTAGTTTTTTACTACAAAGTCTGGTATTTTCAAGTAAAATCTTAAGCAAAATAAAATACACAGATAATATGTTTAAAAAATAACAAATTTGGGTAAACACCTATCCAACTAACTTTTTTTTAACATAAATGTATAAAACCAATCTTTGAAGCAGTGTAGTGCATATATATTAGAAAAGGATAAAGAACTTTTCCAGCAATATATCTATTGTGTACAATTCACTCACTATTCACTTACCCTTGGTGAGTTAAGTAACAAGAAATTTTACTCATGTTAGAATAGCAATACTCTTATGAGAATATTACCCAAGTAAAAGTAAAAAGTACAGTAAAGTACAACCGTCTGCTCCTGGCGTCTCTGTTGAGCTACCTTCCCTCGTGACGCCGTGGTGTTTACCCACTGGATGCCCGAACTCAGTCTCTCTTCTCGCTGTCCTCCTGGATCTACTAAGCCCTTCGACTGGCAGCATAACAGCTCCTGGAGTCTCCGTTCATCTTGAGCCAACCTTTCCGTTTCCCACCGCACTCCTTCGTTGCCTCTGGACCCACACTGAATACAAAGACCCCGGTTAGTGGAACCTCCCTCTGAAAACCTTACAACTCCCGTGGAACAGTAAGAGCTATGTAGACTTGCAACATAATTATATAATTAATCAACCCTTGTAACATCGTATGTTACATATAGTTAACTGTAGGCAGTACAATTAAATAGATAATAAATGACTATTGAAAAAGAATAACTTTTTCTTTTTCATAATTGTTAAATTTGAGGTTGCTGTTCTTGTGTTTACACTGAGTGGTGACAATAAAAGTCCTGCAGCAGCTGTCAAATCTGAGAGTGGAGTGCAAGGACAACTGCCTTTGCTTCACAAGTTGTAGCATCTTTTTATTTAAAACTCCAAGCATCATCAACACACCATCAACCCCCTCAGCTTTTCACTGTGTCAGGAGCCCCTCATCATTTTGTTGATTGTGACAGATGTCTGTGTGGGGGCTCGCATTGCATAAAACCGCGACAGACTTTATTAAATCTCGCAGCTCCGACACTCAGCCAATCCTTCTAAACACGGCATCTGAAATGCAGCATGACCTTTATGGTCTCATCTCACAGCCTCGGCTGTCTGGCTGATATGTTTGGGTCCGCTGTGTGCTGACATGATTCTGTAAGAGTTGCAGAGCAAAGCCAGAAAGGAGAAATTAAGCCAAACATTCAGATCGACCCATTTCTGACAGTTTTCTTTTTTCCCCAATACCTTTCGATATCCCTATACTAAATTTAAAGTGACATTTACATATATCTATCTATGTAAAAGATTGATTCCAATCAAAAGCAGTGTTTCAAAAATAGCCAAGATCTAGAAAACCTTATGAAACATTTTGTTTGGGCTTTTGGTTTTTTGACATGGCTAAATAACCAGATATTGAACACCAATTTTAGAGGTATTGAATTGTTCAAGTAACGTAACAAAACAGCTAACACTAAAGAATAATAATTTTTTAACCCATATTTATGTAAATCAAGTCCTCTATTTCTGTTGAAGATTGAACACATCCTGTCATCCATTTCCTCTTTGAGTGGCTTCAATGATACTTAATTCTATCAGTTTGGCTCTGTTTAGACCTAAGATATTTAATTTGTAAGGTCCTAATTTAGTGACCTTCAGAAAGAGGAGACTGGTAAAGGATTTAAACATGTCTTAGAAGAGCTGGAAATATTTTACACTTGTACAAAAGTAAAAGTTGAAAACAACCAGAATAGCATGGTGGTCTGGTCTCTGGTTTGGCCATCCTGGAACCCAAAGGAATTATACACAAGCTCCTAAAAGAAGCCTTCAAAATCTTTTGACGGTTTACCCATATGACCTCCAGGAGGCTTTTGCTAATGAGAATATGAAATCAATTAGAAATCTAAAGATTCGCTGCCATGGGTAGGTATTTAAAACAAAAAGCTTTCATCTTTTGGAAAACCATAAAAGTTGGACAACATTTACTGGAAAAAATATAGATAAAGACCAGGAATGTTTTAGATTATATTAAAACTGATTTATAAAGCAGACATCCGAGTAGACTGAATATTTGGTTAAATACAGCAAGAAAATAATATAATCCCAGTTGAAGTAAAATAAATGAAGGTGTCATGGTTTGTGGCAGAGCTAACTCACCATCCTAAGGTTCTCTATTTGCAGGCACCCCCTCACACATGAGGGGGTGCCTGGGTTACATTGCAAAACTATCTCTAAAACAAAATGCTATAGCAAAACTTGACTTCAAAACAGTAAGTCAAGCACAGACTTTCTCAGAACTAAATAGAAAGTCCTGTCAAATGCCAGATCGAAATATTATTATTTAGATACTGGACATGAAAACAAAAACAACTCACAGCTGAAAGTAAAGGTTGGGCAAATATTTCAGACACTAAAGTGTGTGGCTACAAAAAGAGTCTCACAGAATTATTTCAACCTGGGTGGTTCACATTATTTTTCCAAACTTTTCATTCTCTTGAATGTATGTATTTTTTAAGAGTGAATGGGGTTAACTTTTGGTGTTTACCCATAATTGAATCTCTCTTTTCCAACAGTAAAACTGTAGATGACATGTTGAAAAATTTAATTATCTCTGAACAAACTGAAAGATTTATTGGAGTGTTCTTATTTCAAACATGGCTGTCTAAATAACGTTAATATTTATCTCAACATGGTCATATCTGAACTGTAACATAGATCACTTTTTTTTACTTTTATTTTGTTTCTGGATATTGTAATGACTGTAAATAAGACGGAAAAACAGAAAACATAAGCAGCACATTTGTCAGATGAGAGCTTTGTTTTGCAAACGTGTTCATTCCCCTTGAGCCTGAACTTGTCCTGTAACAAATACCAAAGCGATTTCATGGAACTCTATATGACCGAACAGCATAAAGTGATGCACAGTGATAAAGTGAGAAAGAGATTTTACATTTTCAAACCCCAGTGCATTAATATTGTCCCCCAGTTAAAGTGACATCCCTAAATAGAATCTAGTAATTGCATTCAGAAATGATCAAATTTGTGAATAAGCAGCATCATAATGATCAAGGAATAGAGCATCCCTTATGATATAAAAATAAAAAAAAAAAACAGTTGAAAAAAGTCAAGTTTGGCATAAGCAATATTTTATGACAGTGTCCACTATTGATAAAACATTTACTGTAGAGTACTGTTTATATGGTAAGTAACCATGAGAAAATTACCAGCATCTACTAAACTCCAGAAGATCATGATCATGATAGGTTTAAGTTACTTTTAAACAAGTACAACAAGAAGCTAGGATTAGGATAAGATGATGAATGGTGATATGTATTGTTAGCTGACATAAACGCTTCAGGTTGTACCTAAAGACTGTAAAACTAAGCTAATGTAAATAATAGTCCTTTTGAGAAGTTCAAGTCATAGCCGACTGATTTTTTTTCCTGGTAAATGTGATGTTCACTGATGCTCCTCATTGTGTTTCTGTATTTAACCTGTATCAGTGAAACAAAACCCAAGGGTCCTCATTTCCTGCTCAGTCTCTGAGCTGTTTGCCTTTCTTGTACAGTTTTCAAGTTGTGCTTCTCTATCTCTGTCTTCTAGACAGAGCTTTGGCTTTAGAAATGAGTTATACAGAATCCATTTCTAGTGTCTTTTTTGTTATTTTTTTTCAATAAGCCCTCATAAATACTCAATAATCCCTCGTTAATATTTGACACAGTACACTAAAATTACTTCAAGGGACAAATTCATCTTGTACTGAATTGATCAGGATAACCTGTACCTTTTACTTGACAGTTGAATGTAAACTTTAAAATTTCAATAGAAATATTCAACAGCTCTGACCAAAAAGTTAAGAAAATCATTGGTTAGTTGTAATTATACCGATCGTCTCTGCATGTAATTTATTCTTAATTAACATTTTCCATAATTATGGACAAACATTTGCACCCTGTTGTGCATCTGGTCAGCCAAAATGAGCACATATTTCCTGGTTGCTATGCAATCATGCAGAACAAACACTGGACTTGATGACTCTCACCAGATGGTTGCCTAAACCATTACAGATTCACCAGCATGTTTAATAATGAGAAACAGACATTGGGAATCAAATGTGTTCTTTGGCTTCAAATTCATCACAGTCTGTGTAAAATGATTGGGTGAAAACTTTCACTTCTCTCTAGAGACTAGTTTTGTCTGCAGTTTATTTCTTTTACACACATCTTTGGAATTAATCACTAATATCTTGTAACAATCTGTGAGTTCTGCTAATATTTAAGAAGTGATAAGTTGTAAATTTTCATTTGACTTCCAGATTGAGAGATGGTGGCTAAAGTGATAGCTAAGCAATAAAAGAGAAAATTAAGACTGAGGAGGATGGACATATGGACGGTGCCTTATGGGAATTATGTCCTAAATTGATGGAACTACCCATGTTTTTCTTAAGTTAATACTTAGAGAACAAAGAAAAGATATGTTTTGAGGCTATTTTAAGAAGTACTAATAGTGTTTTTCTGTTTATCAAAACCATCAAACCAACCTGGTTAAAATGTAATTGTGCACATCAGTTATTGTTAAACACATTTTGTGGAACTCTTAGTTCAACCTCTGTTACTCTGTTATTACAAGACCTGTGGAATAAATACATAAATGAAACAGAACCTATCTGCCATTAAGAAGCAGACTAAAATATTTCAAAAAGCAAAATTTTCTGCTCTGATCTGAAACAATTAAAAGAAACAGATGAGAAACAGCACCACTGATATCTATCTGTAAAGATATGAGTTACAAAGCCATTTCCAAGGCTTTGGAACTCTATAAAACAAAAAGGAGAATCGTTATCTATAAATGGTGAAAATACAGAACAGTGGTGAACTATCTCAGAAGAGATCAGGCAACCAAAAAGTGCATCAACAACTAATTAAGGGTTTACAAAAAACATCTAATGTTTTACAGGGCCTGGCCTAAAGCTTGTCTAGGTTTAGGTCTGGGTTCCTGATTCAAAATAGAAAAATGTCTCGAAGAGTCAAAACAGTTTTGGTGGTGTGATGGTCTAGCCGTTATTGTTGTTTAGCCCTAGTTGACTTGCCAAAATCAATGAAAGCAATGGAAAAATACTGAACCTTAATATAAAGGGGTATGGTTAATAACATGGAAAACAAGTAAGTTGGTGGAAAGGCTTCAGTTATTTTCTCTTTATCTTTTTTCTTAATTTATCTGCTCAAATAATGAAATAGGCTTTTCAGACAACCTTTAATAAAGTGAGCCAGATAAAATCCATTTTACCTGCTGCGGAGGAAGCAGCTTGGCTCGGATTTTACTGAACAGGAGAACCTTTCTTTACTGCCCCAAGTGTCAGCCATACTTTGAGTAACTGAGGGGGAAAAAAAACTCTAATAACAGCACTACTACAGAGCTGCAGCACTTGGAGAACAATCACCTGCCACCTAGTCACCCTGCTGCGGTGCTACATTTGCACCAAAGATCTGTGCTGTGTTTGTTCTTTGTAAGCTCACAGTGGCAGTTTTTGTGCAGTGAACCTATTGTCTGAAATATGACATGTAAATAAACAATGTTTCTTTTTTAATTAATCAAGCAGGATTCTATTTATTTACCTTAGGTGTTTCACACCATGAGATCCAGGGCTATTACAAAATATCCAAAGCTTCAGCCCCTGAGCCCAGATGTCATAAGGTTTGTGGTCGGAACCTTAATTTCTGCTCTCTGCCAGTTCTTGGTTAGTTTAACTTAAGATATATGGCAGGGCAATTAACATAAAGCACAGGAGAATCCGGTCAGAATGGCTCAAAAACAGACAAAACTGAATGTTTTAATGTGGCCCTGTCAATAGTCTGATGATCATTCCAACAGGGTGTTGTTATTTTAAATTCTTGGGTATTCATTGCTGAATTAAAAGGCTAAAAAACAGAGGAAACATCGTCTATAGTGATGTAACTGTGTGTACTTTTCTCCTCAAATAAAGACTAATAAAATGTATGATCTTTGTGGGAAAAAAATCTGTCTCCTATTATTCCGTATTACATATATTGTTTTATTCCAATCACTTATTTACAGAATTTTTCATGTACGTCTTTCCACCTCCAAGGCCACACAGTGTCTGGTTGGGAAATGTTGTTTGGGACAAGAAATAATCCTCCTATAACAAGCCAGTTTTAATTCTCATAACATTTTGCTTGTCTCTCCAGACTGTCTGCGATGTGTTTTGATTCTGGATGCCTTCACAGCCTTTCTTTAAGTTAGGTTGAGGAAACTGTGTCTGATCAGGGCACAACATTGTACTGAATGGTTATGATCTGTCTTGTTCTCATTTCTTTGCAAAGAAATATATGTCAACTGTGTAAATATCCATCGATCTCCTTTATGTAACTAGATGCCTAATACTTTTTTCACACGCCAGATCTCAAACGTGAAAATGAAAGCAAACATACGGTAAATGTACATAGGGGAAAATAGTTTTTCACAGTACTATTTGTAAGCGCAAAATAAACTACATTCTACAGTAATACCATATTTGCCAAAACCTAAAGGTGACACTTCATCATCATTCTTTACTGAATTTTTTGGTGGAAAATTCTTCAGATTAGAAATATCAGTCAAGGAGAAGAAAGTAGCCCCATAAACTTGCTGTATATTTGTTTGTAGAAAAGTTTGGAGAAAAACTGAGATTTCTTTAGAGGGTGATCAGAAAAAAAGATAATTCCTTGCCGGTGCCAAGGTAAACAGTTTAGGTTTTACTTTGACCGAAACTATTTTTTCTTTGCTTTTCTGAAATCTGTTTTAAAATATGTTCAGAATTAAACAATAGAGCTAATGTTCCCTAATGTTTTCCTTTCCAGATGGGTAGCATTATGGAGTCTCTTTCAGTAAATAAACTAGTTTATTTACTACACTGGCAACCAGGACGATATAAAAAACAAGCTCTCTATTCAAGTAAAACTGAAAAAGAAATAAAAGAAATCCATTTCGAACTGAGGGCAACTCTGTAATCCAATGCAGCTCAAAACGAGAATTATTAATTTCATCCTCTGCAGAACATTTTTAGTTTGATAAGTGCTGACATTATTGATTATTTGGGTTTTACTACAGTCTTTGCTAATCCATCATCAATAAAGTACTTGAATGCACATGATGGCGCTCTAAGGGTCCCATTATATTTGGGATCCAGAATTAAGGCATCAATGCAAACACAACAACCATTGAAAAAGAAAGTAGAATTAATAATAGCTTCTGAACTGAATGTGAGTCGATAAAGAAGATTTATATCAAAATTTTCCCTCTGAGGAAGAGAAGGTCAGAAGAAATGTTGGCTTAAAACAGAAGCTTAGAAAACTAAGCATGGTCTAATATTTTTTTAACAGGACTGTGACCTCTTTTTTTCTTTTGTTAGCAAATCACCTATTACACCACTAAAACTATTGGAAACCAACTACTGTGCATTTTATGACAATAACAACGTCTGGTTCCATACAGTTCAGTACATTCAAGCAACCGAAGTGAGCCTGAGGTGTTCTGGGGGGAGCATTGATATTCTGTTCTTCCCTTGGTTCAGATCCATGATAAACAAGATGCTAATGCAGCTAATTGTTGCACTGTAAATCATGCAGCAAAAACATTTCTTAAAGTGAATTTTTATACAGATAAAAGTCCCCTTATGCATTCCCATACTTGCAAAAACATAAAGCTTACGCAAATGTAGTTTGCTCTACGCTGTAGCTGCTGGGTCACTGTTAGCCATATTCTGTTGTGTACATACTGTATTACTCAGTCATGCAAATTGTGTCACAGATCTGGGGCAAAACATGAAATCTGCCCCCTTGCACTGTTTATATTAAGATTCTCAGCAACCTTTCCTCAATGATCTCTTGAGAAATAGGAGTGTTCACTTTATTATTTCCCAATAAATGGATTCAGGTTCATTCTACACATTCCAATAGGTGAGGATTTTACTCACTACTAAGAAATACCCTGAAAAATACACAACTTCATAAAGTTTTGAGTTTATATAAACATATATTTTTTCTTTTTTTATTTCTTAGCACCTATCTCTTTTTAATATTGACATAATAATTTCAGAAACATGTCTTTATTTATTTCCTTGGATAGGAAAAATGGAAAAGAGGGTTGATTCATATTTCTTTTTAAAGACCATTTGAAAGCACGATTGGGTAGGCTTTACCTTGTTCTGGTGGAAATATAATCCTCAGTAAATCAAATTATACAAAAGATATCAAGGTATGATCTATCTAAATTTATCAAAGTACAAAGCATTTTGCATTTTTTTTCATGTGGCCTCGTATTTATAACACTAATCTGCAAATATTTTCACCCCTTGAAGAATCTTTGAAGAGATAGAGAAAAGCAGTAAAGCAGTAAATATAAGGACTTTGTTTGGCCTCATATGACCTGATTCTGTCATGTTTTCAAAGCCGAATAGGAAAACACAGAGTAAAAAATCTGGTGTAATTAGCAGCAGCATTGAAGACTTTGGAGTATTTGAACATCTTACTCTGGGAAAAAATAATCTTTGCTTGCAAAAGCAAAAAGAAAAAGGTTGCTATTTGTTCTGGCCCATTAGTATGCATGTGTGTGACTTATTCATAGCTATGGGTTTAAGCACTGGCTGAATTATTAAAAAAGAAACCTAACATGTCTTTCTTTTTTAACCAGTTTTATTATTCTTATAGGAATAAAGTGACATTTTGGCAAATGTGCTCTAATGCTTTATTGCAAAGGGAAATCAATACCACTCTTGCATTTGTTTGTTAAATTTGAAACTATGGTAACCATACCTTTAAAATTCATTTGTTCAGCTTGAACAGATCCCATTGAGCTGAGCTGTTTCCCCTCGTTTTCATTCTTTTGTTCTCGGCTAATAGATTTTTCTTTTTTTTTTTTTTTTTGCTGAAGCTTTGTGTTAACATAAAAGAGAGCAACGGTAATCCTTTCAGGACGAGAGAGAGTGAGCACACTTTCCCAAATGTCAAACTATACCTTTAACAGCCATCATCTCCTCCATGTGTGACAACAAGTCTAGGTACAATAACCATCTACCTTGCACCATAGGATATGCATTTTTAAAGTAATGAATCCTTTCATCCTGTCTGAAATATTCACGTAAAAACTATCCACTGTGCACAAGAAATGACGGATCACACCTGGGGGAAATATAACAGAGACTCACAAAAGTCTCACAACTCTGCTTTTTCTTCTAAAGAAAGAGAAAAAAGCCTTGTATCGACAGCATTCTCTGAAACTGCCTTCAGACTGCTGCTTGTGTAGAAGAATTATTTATCTCCACTCCTTCTGCATTCCTGAGAGGATGTTGTTGACAGCATCTCATCCCACTGTCTAAGAACCACTGGCTTCCATTAGGGTCAAGAATGGCAATATGATGTCTTTGTGAGAGATTTCACCAGTTGTGCAGCGTTTAAAAGCTTTGAGTGCAGCAAAAGTGATACTGAAGCAAAGAAAGAAAACATTTATTGTTCATGAATGTGGTGTCACAGAGGTCCTGTCAGAAAAGAGTGTGAGGTGAGGTCTCCATTTGAGTTCTTTTAAAGGAAAAGTCTATTGTTTTTTAAAGATGGGTTTTGAGGGGTAGTTATAAGTAGTCAGTGCCTTAAGTGTTCAAAACTATACAGTGCATTATCGGTTTGGAGAATCAGGGACAAATTTTGATGACAGCTAATCAAATGTCCTCTGATTGCATGAGGACAGTTTCACTATTTAAAACAGAATCTTCAAATTGTTATATGGTTTCAGGGATTTCGTGGAAATATTATTCATCTTTTGCATCTGATAGACATCTAACCACTTTCATCGTTTGCTTTTTGCTGAAACTATTCTTTTAAGCATATAAATATATTTTCCACAACTTAACAGCTTTAGTGCCACAAATGTAAACATTATTAAATCATATTTAGGCTTTTGTTTCTGTTTTTGAAATAGACTCACAGCTTTCATGCATAAAAATGGCCACAAGTTTAAAAATTCAAGCATCAATTTAATTATTTTAGTTGTTGCCTATTACAAAAGGAAACACAAAAAGGGAATTGATTTTTAATAAATACAATGGACATTTGGGTTCCATGGTGATAAGAGTTTTGGAAACATGAAAGAATTAGCACCAAAATTCTCCCCTTTGACACCGTTACAGAAAAATGCCCCATCGATCTCCAATGGATCCATACTTAAACCCCACTATAAAACCATGCATTTTCTTTTGAAGCAATAGTGTTTGACATTTTTACTAAACTCCATCAAATTCAGCCGTTTTATCTTCTGTACATCCAGAGTGTGATCAATGAGAGCAGTGCACGAGTGATTAGCAGCTGCTGTACCATTTATCTTGTCATGTAGTTCAACAAATCTAAAACCACTTATTAGCTAGATTCAAATGTAAGCGAATAAAGTGCTTTGTGTGAAGTTTAACGTCATGTGTATCTGTTGTAAAATGACCCTTTACATATGTTTCATGTGGAATGGGATGAAAGGTGTTAAATGTGCCACCATCTTGGTCTGAAAGTTTAATACTTCATACGATCATTGACATCACATGGTTTTAGGTAAAAGTTTAATGAATTAATGAGAAAATCTGTCAAATTTCATGACCCTAAAACATTTAGTGAAATGAGGCAATTTAATTTTTTCCACAGCAGACAGGGTCTGCATCACATTACGTGAGATTTCATAGGGTAATTATCTTGTCATACTGTTTCATTGGCAAAGAATACACATATTACCTTTAGCAGTAGTAATTTTGTGCTGCTTATATGTGTATATATATATATATATATATATATATTGCACCTCAGGATTGTGACAATTGTGATATGGAATCAAAGAAAATGATAGTAACCTCTCATAGAGATGAGTACACACATAATCTGAATCCAAGTTAAATCTGCAATAGGGTGATAGGACAAGAAAAAAAATCTATTATTCCATCAGAACTGATGGAATAATTCTCAATAAGGAATTTACGTTTTTTTGGTAAAATGTCTCATTAATTCTCCAAACTGAGTTCAGCCACAATTCTGTCAACTGCAGGTAAGATACTGACTAAAAAGTACCCCTTACAACTTCCTTAAAAAATAATAATTATTTGTTAAAGTATAACAACCTCCTTTCTTTTCATTTAATAACTTCAGTTTTTTTTTCATCCACAAAAATCAATGCATTCATGTAAAAGTGATACATTGCAGTTGCAAAAGACAATCTAACATTCCACATGACAACTAAGTTTTACATTTGTGGTGCCCATGTATTATAAAAATGTACAGACTAACATTTTGTGTCTCAGTGCAAAAGATAAATCTTAAAAGGATTTCACAAAAGCCGTGCCCTTTGTAAAAGTCCATCCGTGTCACCGTTCACCTGTGACCCCCACCCTCACACACCACATTTCTTGGCCTGCTCACAATACCAGCAATAAATAACCAACAGAAGCAGATTTACAGTCACCGTCAGATAGCAGCAGTGTTTCAGCTTTGACTTTAAATACATATTCACAAACAACAGTTTGTCACTATATACCCACAATTCATCATAACTTTAGCTATAGATAATAATTACATAATTACCATGACCATTACAACAGAAGAAGGAGTTTTTGTGTCACATTAGGATTTACGTATTTACATAGTTGGTTTTTTTTCATTCTTCCTTTTTAAAAGTTCTGTGGCTTCATTTCCATGAGTGAATTTCTGCAGTAAAAGAAGGCAATGAAGTGTCTCTAAGGTAAAAAGTTGTGAATGTGGAGTTTATCAGCTGGTACAGATGCTGTTGATAGTTATGATGCCTGGGTCAACCAGGCCCAGTTCCTCGTGTTCATTCACACACAGCTGATAGCCGCAGCCCCGTTTACGCTTCAGCGGGGTCACCTTGGCCACCTCCGGCTTGGCACGCGGTGGTAAAAGGAAGCCGACGCTCCCTGCAATCAGCATGTGCCAGATGCTGTGGATGTAGAAGTAGTTCTCCTCTGTCTCTACGAAGGCATACAGAGCCACCGCTGATGTGGCGATCATGGTCCCGGGAAACAGGAAGAAAACCCAGCGCTTCCAGGTGGGTGGGTAACAGCGTCTACGGCGAATGGTCCGTACCGTCTAACACCAAAAACATTAGATTAATAATACTATAAACTTCAAGCATAAGTAGAAACAGAACAAGCAGATTTTTTCCCTTAAAATCTTTTCATCTTTCCAACCATTTGAAAGGAATTTCTTAGACCTCTGTCATTTTGAATAAGGAAATATGTTTCCTTCCTTCCTTCCTTCCTTGATGCCTCCCCTCCCCTTCCTTCCTTCCTTCCTTCCTTCCTTCCTTCCTTCCTTCCTTCCTTCCTTCCTTCCTTCCTTCCTTCCTTCCT
>JAUZNJ010054781.1:0-19837 GCA_034780135.1 Jordanella pulchra | reverse complement strand
TTGGTGTCAGCGAGGCTGGCAGACCTGAGGAGGAGCGGAGCCATGAAGAGCTTTGAGGTTAACTGTACGGGAGTCACTCACACACACACACACACACACACACACACACACACACACACACACACACACACACTCGTCTCATTGTCTTTGCGGAGCCTTTCCATTGATTTCCATTCATTTCTACAGCCTAACCCTGAACCTTATGGGGTCACACCTTAACCCAACCTAAACTCAATTCACACCTCAGTCCCAAACGTGACCCCTGACCCAGAAACAGCAATTCCCCGTGTGGGCTCCAGATGTGGGGCCCCACAAGGGGCAGCCGGTCCCCACAACGTGCCATTAAAAATGTATAAAGCAAGTACAAACACACCTCTGCTGTTCCTCCTCCAGCCTGATGAGGGCGCTCTCCAGGGAGTCGCTGTGTTTATCTCGGATTCTCTGCTGTAAAACAGACACACTCAGCTGCCTATCACAGACGGTTCTGCTGCAGGTTGGTTCTGGTTCTGACCTCAGAGCTCAGCAGCCTGGACTGTTCTTCCTGCAGCTGCAGATCCAGACGCTGACATCTCTCTCTATACTCCAACACCTGCAGAAAGATCCACAAACATCTACAGTCTGAGTGGTTCTTCTTCCCTTCTTCCTGGGACCGCAGCTCCTCCTGCTCCATAGCGCCTCCTTCAGCCTCACCTTGTTCTGCAGACGGTGGATCAGCAGCGCCTGTCTGGCCTCCCTCTCCCTCCACTCCCTCAGTTTGGTTTTCCACCTCCTCTGCTCCTCCTCATGCAGGGAAAGGTTCAGAGAAGGATTCAGAGTTTGGCGAAGCTGAAAGAGAGACAAACCTTCATCTCCTGCTGATCCTCAGAGGTACCGCCCACCGATGGAGCTTAATTAGCCTCTAAAAACTTCTCAAAGGGAACAGCAACATTTTACGGGATAAAGATCCACAGTGAGGTTTCTAAGCACACAACAGAATGTGTTTCACAAAATGCATGAATGTGAACCTCAACCTTAACAAAGTTTTTAAAAGTTTCTCAAATCTCCTATGAATCATCCCACAGTGAGAAAGTCTAGGAGTAATAAACACAGGAAAACTGATCCCTGCTCATGTTGACCGATGATCCGTCTGCAGCTTCCGACTTCAGCTGGTTTCCATTCAGTTTTATTATCTGAGCAGTTTGTAAATGCTGAGGTATGAATTTTATTTAGTGAACCTTGTGGATCTTATTTCATGCATGCTTTGTGAACCTGCTCCCGCCTCACCCGCTCACTCAGAGCTCTGCTCCTGGACTCCAGCTCCTCCTTCTCTGCTCGGTTCTCTGCCAGCTCCTCCTGTAGACGACACACTTCCTGCTCCAGCTCCGCCTTCTGCTGCGGCCAGCCAATCAGCAGCTCAGACTCCATCCTCAATTTGTTGCTCTGAGTTTGAAAAGTAAATTAAAATCGGTTTAAACTCTTCATATTTTTCTCACCTTTCTCTAAATCTGATCTATTTCGGTTCCACTATTAAAACCTGTCAGTCTAAGTGCAAACAGTCGAGAATGCAGCTCTGGTTCTGCATCACTTATGCTAATCAGTAACGTAAGATCCTGCAGAGTTTAAGGCTTTTTTTTACCTCCATAGTTATTCCAATGAAAGCCAAACATGTAATAATTGTTGTTAATGTGTCACTGTGAAACGTCTGCAGAAATATATCAACTAATGTTTAACAGCTCATAGTTTAGTTTACGGATTATACTTAGTAAAAGTAAGAAAAACTCTGTTTTAAAACGATAAAACTCAATCAGTTTTCAGGCAAAACTTTTTGACATTTTTATTTAGACTGATCTCAGTGAAAACATTAGATGTGGGCTACAGCCTTTGGTGGTCGGCCGCTGCTGGACCAAGAAGACAGGAAGTACAAAGTTTTCTTTTCAGATGAAAACTAATGTTTGCATTTAAGATGGAATCTAAACCTCAACATCTGGAGGAAGAGATGGGGGGCAGAACGAAATGTTTGTGATATTTTTCAACAATCTCTCTCCTGGTGCAGCTTCATTGTTTTCCATTAAGCTCAAAGATGATTTCGTTTTAAAGCCGGATTTGGTTTCACTTATAAAACACCAATAACTGCTTTAATGATCACGGTCTGACTGAAGTACTGAGACTAAAGATGAGCTGAATGCTACTATTAAACAAGCTGAGCTTTCTGAGGACCCCAGCAGCATCACAGGCTGACCACCTCATGCAGTGACGTCTGTGAAACGAGCCACAGTAGATCCACAGATTAATATCATCTTTTATTGGCAGTAGCTTTTATCGTGTTCATTAAATGTAAAAGGGTGAAGTTTCTGATATAGTCTCAATCTAAGGCACAGATTTGTGTCCACCTAGCTAAACCCGTACAGTTCAGTCTGATCTCTTAGTTCTGTCTCCTTAACCCACTCCACAGCTTTCTTTCTCTCCACAGTCGTTCCAGATGTTGTTCTGTTTAGTTGTGGCACCCAGATGTCCAACTTTCCTGATCAGATCTGCTGTGATCAGAGCTGCTGACTGTTCACACTGAGCCTGATTCTGGCTCTGCTGGAGAAATCTCCCTGTAACAGCAGTTTTTCTCTCCACTGTCACCATCTGCTTATCCAGGAGAGGATCCTGTAAAGTCAATGACTCAGTTCAATATATGTGGTTTCTATGAACTGATCTCATTGGGTTTTATTTTACTTGGCAAAGTGCCTTGAGATAACATGAGTTCTGAACTGGCGCTTGATTAAAAACTGATTTATTTTTGACTGATGGGATTTTATAGACGTTGTTTTGCTTAAGAATTATTTTAAAATCGGCGTATCTAAGACTTGGCTAATATCATTTTTTTATTATTATTTTTTACATTTATCAAATAAATTGTTAATTTGGATTTATTTGCCGTTAGTTCTCGGCTCTGTTCGGCTTTTTTCGGCTGTATTCGTTTTATGTTCGGTTTTAATCTGTTAGCGCTAACGCTCCTCTATTCTATTCACACCGGAATCGGACTAAAAGTATCTTAACTGTTCACGTTTAACTGCAGAAACATCAGTGACTGAACAGAAATAAAAGCAAATGAAACTCCAGACCGAAACAATCCGTTAGCCGCCTAGCATGCTAACACCTGAACTACTAACAGACTAAAGTCTCTACCTGGACTGACGACGAGGAGTTCAGTTACTATCCGTCACCAGGACAGCGTCGTTCCGTTAGTTCGGTTTTCAGTAACCTAACGGAAATAATTTTCACTTTCAAACCGGGAGCCTGACTTTTTTACCCGGAAACGTAACTGCGGCCTCTGGTTTCCATAGCGACGCCTCCTGTCTGGAGGAGTGACCAGCAGAGAACAGATCAGGCTGCGTCTTCTAAGGATCCGGTTCTACTCGGACCGGATCCTTCGAGGACCGTGAAAACAAGAGTCTGGAGGACTCATGGATCTGGATCCAAACAGGTCCATCCTTCTCTCACTCCGATGTATGCTCTGTCGCTTAGCAACCGTGACAGTTGATACACAATCAGGAAAATAACAGATACCGAATTACTTACTATTGTTCTGTTGCTAATTTTATTGCTGATGACCTTCAGCAGCAGAACTGTGGTCACAGATCTCAGATCAGTAGTTCACTGCACAGATATTGGAATCTGAGCTTAAATATCAGCCAAAATGTTTAACTTAGTCACAGAATAAACCCTCTGAATAAACCAAACATTACCGCCACATCTGACTCCACAACCTTTAAAAAATATATTTTCATTAATTTCAGACAGAGCTAGTCACTTAATTTTATTATATTAAACTGTTCGTCTCCATTTCCTCTTTCCTCTGAGCAGATGGCTTTCTTTAACTCGCAATGAACCATGGGAAAACGAAGGCTGCGTAGGATACATGGGATCCATCCTTCAAAACGGGCCAAATCAAGGCTGCGTTCATCGGCCGCATAAGAAGGAGTCTAGCAATCCGAACAGGCCGAGGCGCGGCGCTATGATGCAACCGGGCAACAAATCCAGCCTCCGCAGGACGCAGCCAACGGATGCAAACACAGATTATTCTGGAATTAAACAAGAAATTACTGAAGCTCATTACAGAAAGCCAGTCCTGAATAAAATGTGACACATTAAAAGAGACCATAATTATGATCAAACTTTATTAAAAACCGCGTTCAATCAGAAATACAAAACCAGATTTAAGCTCCTGTTAAATGAAAGCTGAAAAATAATAAGAAAGGACCCTGGCTGCCAGAATATCAAAATAAATAAAATAGAAAATTCTTACTTTTACCTAAAAACCTGTAGTAATTTAAAAGTAAAACGAATGTGATTAAGTTACACAGTCAAAACCAAAACATTAATACAAATATATATATAAGTAAACGAACAAGATATATTAACTTACCTGCACATATCAAGACCAACAATTAGAATGTAAAGCGATTCAAATATTTATATTTAAATAGAACATTTTTCACCAAAAATGAACATTGAAAGAAACTAATAATATATTTTTCTACAGTAGCTTTATCAGAAACCTGAGGAGGAAATTGGGTTAAAAGTTTTAATATAAAAGATTTTTTTATTATTTTCCTCGAACCATATCAGTTGAGTTTACTGTCCTGCAGCAAAAACATCAATAAATAAATGCAAAACAAAAACAGTGAGAGAGACGAGGAGCAAAAAGGAAAAATAACTGAGATTATTGAACATGATTAACAGAAAAATAATTTACCATGAAATGATTAAATGTGGACCTAAAAACAAACATTACTGTCTGTGGATTATTGTGTAATTCACAGAGACACCCATAGAGGGCAGCACAGAAAAGTACAGCTGCTCAAGCAGTAAAGTCACCTAATCACCCAAAAACAGACAGTTTCTGCAGTTACTGGCCAATATTTATACAGACTGCGTTTGATGTTATATAATGACCAACTAATATGTACAGTATATGTCTGTGCTTACATGAGTTGACCATAACAGTAAACACACACAAAGTACCAATACCTTTAACAACAATGGCTGCAGCCTTAGTAGAAAACATTATGAAATGCAGAGTGAAGAAAGTGTTTTTTAAGGCCCATAGGTGAACAAAGTCCTGCTGGAAATGTGCTCAGAGCTTTCAGCCTTAATCCAACCTATGTGTGGGATGGATTTACTCTACATTAAATGTGGCTCGGTTCAAGATTCAGTCACATGACGAGCATGGCTGGGGACAGACTGGAAGCTGGTCCAGGATCTGGCAGCTTGTGGTAAAGAAATTAATAGTCAAACACAAGTTTCCTAATGTGTTGATCGGTCTTAATTCACAGCATCTTTTTTGTTGTTAAACTTCATTTTCAGAGAGTTTTACCAGAACTGTAGTTTTATCAATAAACATGTTGATGGACGTTTCTGTGCCGCAGCTTTAGGTTTTCTCTTGTACACCAACAGTAATAGTTTAAGGAACCTGGGTGAGTAGTGAACATCAGTGGATGAGTCATTGTTTTATTCAACAGTCTGTTTCTTTTTTTGTACTTTGACCTCTTGAAGGATCCTGGACAAACTTAAATGGAGTTTTCCTTCTTCCCACACTGGGAATGTGTTTAAATGTATGCATACTTACAATTTTATACTATTTTATTTATTTATTTTCTTTTGAGCTTTTTACGGCACTAGCGGCTCGTTTTTCTGACAGTAGGCTGACAGGAAAGGGGGTATGAGAGGGGGGGAGAGACATGCGGGAAAGGACCACAGGCCGGATTCGAACCTGGGTTGCCCGCATCGAGGACTAAGGCCTCCGTACATGGGTCGTGCGCACTAACCACTGCGCCACCTGCACGCCCGTATTTTAGATTTTAGATTGAATGGGTCTAAATGGGGGGAATATGTTTTTTTAAAGTCACTGAATGCACCATACATACTGTAAGTATGAGCAGGTTTGGTCGATAACGGCATGCTTAAGTACAATAAAGAGACTCAACGTTATTTTCAGTATCAGAGGGCTCTAAAAGCTGTTAAAAGGAAGCTCTGTTATTTTTCCAATATGCCGAGACATCCCTACAGTTCATCCAGGGTTTGAGAGAACAAGAGAGAGCGAGATTTTAGCAGAAGCTGTGTTGCGTGATTGAGATTTAATCCCGTCTGTTATGAAACATATTGATTTGTAAATGTTTCTGTCTGTGTGTCTAAAAATAAGATAAACTGTTAAAGTTAAAATGGCGAGTTGCTAATATATAATGCCAAAAACAAAATCAACTCAACAATCAATAATTTTTACTTTGCTTTAAAATAAACATTTTGACTGATTTACAGAAACTGAGACACATGGATGGTTAATAATGACAGAAAATATAAATATGTTCTGAATGATGCTCTTATATTTTCCATGATTCTCAAAGACAGAATCGGTATCACAAAACTGTGTTCAACAAATCTGTAACAATCATGAGTTTTATTATCAATTATCTTAAAATGTCATTTGAAAAAAATCAGTTATTAGAAATGCATTGATCACAACATCAACTAGAACCAGCTTGCTAAAGGACCTGGCCAACCACATGCCCGACACCCCAAGACGACCAAAAGGAATTAATTCAGAACCTTTTTCACAACAAATCCAACCTCTAACTTAAAAACATCAAAAAACAACAAACTTTAATTTCTAACAGGATAAATAACAAAAAATGATTAAAACCATATTGTTTCATCGATGCGCTAATGCATCTTATAATACTATTAGGTTAATCCGTCTATTTGTATCAGACACATTGACTGTTCTTTGCAAAAAGTGCTCCGTCAGTCTGTCAGATTATATGGAAGTCTCCTTTGCACATTTCTCTTCAGATGTTCCGATTTATTCAGGTCTGAGCTCTGCCTCTCGTGTTCCAAAGTGAACATACAAATCATACAAATGAAGAACTTCATCGTTTAGTGACCCTAAGTTTTCTCTTAGTTAATGTGGATTGACTTCTACTGTAGTATTTTTCCTTCATAAAACAAAGTTGTAGCAGGGTTGTTAAAAAAATTAAAAGCGAATTCTTAAATTATTTGATCACTGTTTTATTGACCTTTTGCTTAAGTTTAGCTCTGCTACCATCTTTACTTGCACAGTTTGGGACTTTTTTCTTTGCAGGCTCTCAGATGACTTTTTGAATAATAAAATTCTCTTCATACAACAATAGCTTCTAAAACATCTTAAAAACAAATATAATTTATATTAGTTATGTTTCCTTGATTACGTCTACATCTTTCTCAGTGCCGGTTGTGATTTGTTTGTGTCGTTTTCTCACTTAAAAAGTAAAGATAGGAAATCAGAGATGCACATTGTGGAGTAAAAGTAAAGAAGTGTTAAACGGTAGCAACACCTTTCTCTGCATGCAAAGAATAACACATGTTGTCTCACAGGTTTGCATCTTCTACCAACCACAAACCGAACACACAGACTAAAACAATAGACGACTTCAGTGACTTAATTAGGAATGTGTATGTAATATCTTTTAGCTATTTTTAACAATCAAACATTTATTTTTGGTGATTTTTTTCTGTGCATCCAGGGAAATTGTTTGCAGCCATGAAAGATTTCTGAAATGTTAGATGATAGAGCATGCAATGAATTTACCCTATTTTCCTCTCAATTCAGAAAAAGCATTAAAAAGCACAAACAGAAACACCCTTGACCCCTTCCATCTTTAGCACCCAAAGCCAGAGAGGATGTTTCCTCTTTATAATGGGAAGTGAAGCTCTAGTGGTGACTGCGGAGCTGACTCACTCATCAACATATCTTGTAATTACAGGAAACACTACAACTGTACTTCTACTGATAAATCTTTTTATGGACCCATAGAGGAACACAAAGTTCATTTCTATTAACTGAATGTGTTGTTGCAACATCTGATGCAAAATATTATTTTGCAGTAGTTGCCCACAATGATGTCTGATAAGGAAAACACGTTTTAACAATTTCACGCACATCTTAAAGATGAGAGCAGCAAAAAAAATAATGGTTTATTTTTTACCAAACATTTTTAGAATATTTGCCTTTTTCAAATGAAATAATACATCCATGTGTGTATAAAAAAAAAGTGAAATGCTCTTTCAACAGCCTAGAATGTGAAACAGATGTTGATTAGCTGTGCAGACGAGCTTTTGACTGAGACATTTTAATTGCATTTTATTTTTTCAACATTTACTTCCAAGTAGGCACAATTGCTTGTTATCATTCAAAGCAGTTTATGTTTTGTTTTTTTGGTGTAGTGTAATTTTTGTCCTAAATTTTCGGAGAAGTTATTTTTCTTTTTCTTTAAAGGTTTAACTCTGACCAATGAGTCATTCAAACATAACGACTTACAAACATGAAGGTTACAAAATGAATTTAATTTTATGAATTGAAATTCCTAAAAATAAATATTTTTATTAACATTAGCATCTAATTGTAAAATAAGCTCTTTTAAAATGATTCCAGCTTCCACTGAATTTGATTTAGTTATTTTAAGGGAAGAATGTAAATCTCTGTAGTTTAGCATAAATGTTTTATCACTGAACCTAAAAGCTGGGCTCGTTTTGCACATAAAGAGACAAAAGTTTTAGATTTATTTCTAAAATATCTAAACCATATAAAAATTTTAAACACAGTTTAAAATTTTGAAATTCTAAATGTTTGACTGAAAACTTTAATCCTAATAAACAGAACAAGCAATAACAGATTTCTCTGTACAATTTGAGTGCATCTAAGCTAGTGTTGCATGTTTTCAGGAAAACAGCCCACATCCTGACTTGGTGATGTTTTCAAACTTTGCCGTAGAAGCATTTTCAGTTTTGAGAACATCTCCTCTTCACAGCCATCTTAAGATAACTTCACAAATTTTCTTTTTTACTTTGGTATTTTAGCTGCTGTGTTCTGCAGGATCTGTTAGCTCACTTAGACTTGGGACGCCCACATTGACACAGAATCTTAAGATAGCTTTCAATAGTTAGACGGCAGAAGATTTTGGGGTCAAAACTGACTAGTATCTAGAAGAGTTCACAATTTCGTTCAGTTTAACATATGATAGTTTCATCCCACTGTGATTGATTTGGTGCTTTTCAACTTGTTACCAAAATAAGAGTAAAACATAGCTGATGAAAACCTCACTATGACAACTGACTGTATCTCAGTTTCATTAGAATCACTATGACAAAACAACAGGTTTGTCCCCCGGAGGACTGAAACCTATAAAGTGAAAATTCTTTAACAAAATATTAGTTTAAAAAAATATGCATGTATTGCAATAGATGTTTTGTTGAATAGTCTTGATTTTGTCAAATTTTTCAGGATAAATGTTTCTGAAAGTATTTATCACCTCATTAAAAAATAGACCATTATAACAGAGGTGTGAAGAGGTTGTATTTCTACTTTAATGAATAAATTCCAGTGAATTAACTTTTTCTGTTTGTTTGGATTTGATTTGTCTGTTCAAGAGAAAACTTGGAACATCCAATCCAAAAAATGAATAGAAAAAGGGAAGCCTTATTTCCAACACATCAACATAAATGTTGTTATCTAATTCTGCCATGAGTCGTATATATTTGTTTTTTTTGAGGTTTCTAAATGTAGGTTTTCTCTCTCCGCTCCCACAGTGCAGCTTCACTCTCCCATCCACCACCAGCGTCACTCTCCGGTGTCCCAGCGCCACTCTCCCATCTCTCAGCGCCATTCACCGGTGCCGCCACATCACTCCCCGATCCAGCAGCGTCGTTCTCCAGTGTTGCAGCGCCTTTCTCCTGACATGCATCGCCGTTCCCCACTCCTGGACGTCAGCGATGGACCTGCCTCTTATTCCTATCGACCGCCCACTCAGCACCTGAGAGCTAGTTTCCAGGGCCGCCGTAGTTACTCAGAGGTAGCCGACCCTTCAGCTTATCAATGCCCGCCTCGCTTCTCTTTAGACCCAGTTTCCACCCTGCCAAAGCCACGGCCCTACGTTGAAGGCTACCAAAAGCAGCAGGCCCAACATGTCGGCTCCCCTCACAGTGGACTGCAGCACCGAGGATCCCCGTCCCCCCTTCAAGCAGGAGGAGACAGCAACATGGGAGAAAGTTCAATGCGCCACTCTAGAGAGATGCCTTTCCCCCTGTCAGAAGTGGCTCACCTTCACTTTGAGCCCCCTCCTCCTTCCACTCCTGCCCCCCAACCACCACAGTCTTCTGAGGATGAGGAGGAGTGGACCTGTCCACATCCCATCAGCCCCCCGAGGACTCTGGGAGTTCTCTCTCCCGGTGTACCCAGCAGCGTTATGAGGGGCCCAGCGTCCTGCACAGCCTTTCCCATCCCTCAGAGGCCCAATAACCTCAGCTGCCATCCGCAGCAGGGATACGCAACATCAGAGCATGCCCAGTCCTGGCCTTCCATCAACGTGAGTCCTCCACAACTGTTATCACCTCTGAGAAAAGACTTGTATACAACAATTTGAGTAAAATACATTTTTTTAACTTCAGGAAATTTACAAAGAAGAGTAAAATACACATAGTAATGGCCCTAAATCCTTTCCTTTACACATCCTTGAACCTCTTGGATTAAAATGAGAAAGTAAAACTTGTCTAAATTTTAACTTAGGATGTAAATTTACGTAGGCTTCTATTACTCAGGAAAGAATAGACTTTTATTTTGAAGGCAACACATTAAGAAGTGGTCTCACACAAGCAGTGTTTGCATATGAGCTCATTCTAAAAAAGAATTTTGATTCCACATATATTCATGCTTTTAATTTGACCTTGATCTACTTATGTACAATGGGCAATTAGTCAGACACTGATTGTGCAGGTTCTCCTACGTAGAAAGATGAGGGTCTAATTTTTATCAAAGGTTCACTAGAGAGAAAATGAGAGGGGGAAAAAAGTCCAGGAAATTCCACTGTAGGTTTTTTTTCAAGAAGCCATTTGTAAATTATGGTGGAGAATAACTATTTGGTGAATTAGAAAAGTTCAACCTATTTTTTGTAGCATAATCTATGTTCATATTGACAGATGTCAAGTGTTTCCTGACAGTTTTCACCAGGTTTTTCTCCCACTGTAGATGGTATTTTGGCTCATTCCTCCATCAGATCTCTAGAGCAGTAAGGTTTTGAGGCTGTCGCTTGGACTTTCTAATCCCTCCTCAAATTTTCTTTGGGGTTGAGATCTTGAAACTGGTTAGGCCTTGCAGGACCTTGAAATGTTTTTTTTAGCAGAACCACTCCTACATTGCACTAAGCGGTTGTTAAGGATCCCTGTTTTGGATAAAGACCCAGCCATGTTTCATCTTTAATACTGATAGGAGGTGGTTTTGGTGTAAAATATCCCTTTATTTTGGTGTAAAATATCCCTTTATTCGGCCCAACAGTCCCAAAGCATGATGTTTCCACCCCCATGCTTAACAGCAGGTGTGATGTTCTTGGAATGCAACTCAACATTCTTCTTCCTCTAAACGTGACGAGTTGAGTTTGCACCGAAACATTTTATTTCATTTTATCTGACTACATGATATTCACCAAAAACTCTTTTGGATCCGCCATATGTTCTCTGGCAAACTTTTGACAGGCCTAGACACGTTCTGGCTTTAGCAGGGGGACACAGTTTGAGTCCCTCCTTTATAGCTTTCTTACTTTGGTCCCAGCTCTCAGTGGAGCAATTCTTTCACCATGTCTTCTTATTTAGTTTTGGGATTTAAACCGCTGTTGTTTTCTGACAGCATTTTCTAACTTACTATTACAATATAAAATGAGTTGAGTTTGTTCAACCCTAAATAAGACTAAGATTGAATTGCAATGCACCCATTCAAAGTGGTTCTGACAAGAAACAAAACATAAATACGGTATGTGTAAAAGCATTGCATGTCAACTGTAGGGCAGAGGGGTTGTGATAATGCAACATTTTCTTTACCCTAAAAGCCACAAGGACATTTTCAGAATACATGGAAGCCTTTTGAGCTTGTATTAGGAAAATGATTTGAAACATATGATCAAATCAACACAGATTCATACCTAAATCTTATACACAAGGAGTATTTGAAGAGAACAAGATCCAGGATTTGGGGTGACCTGAGGAGACTTTTTAAAGAGGAATAACCAAATAATGCATCTGTCTCTATGCTCCAAACTTTTTATATCCAACTTTCCTTTTGGCAGAAGGTTTCTATTATCAGCAAGGTTACTGGTAGGTATAGCAGTGAACCAATTGGTTAGCAACTAACCAATATATTAAATAAATTAATTTACTTTATATGTTTTTCTCTCTACTTTTTATAAATATACCTAAATTAAAGGTGGAAGCTCATTCTTTTTTAAGTGAGACTTTGCCTTCTTTACATCTTGCATGGTAGGAGGCAATAAGTGTGGTTGGCGCTGTAGCTTGGTGAAAAGTGTAACCACGTTTGAGCTGTTTTGAAAGTACTGAATTACATTACTTGACCTGTGTTTTCAATCAGCCGTGTGGTATTTCATCATGTCTACAGTTTATCTTAAACACTCCAGTCTTGGTTTACCTAAAAAATAGGCAGTTTTTAAACCTAAAAGGGTCTCTATTAAGAACAACGTTTTCACACTAGATTTCACAATCTTCTTAAGGTCTGCCTTTTAGTTCCCTTAAAAGGGGCAGTCGGTACATAGAGAAACAGTCTTCATTAACTCTTTGTGCGAAAAGAGAAGTTTGATACAAACCGTATGACTCTGCATGATGTACAGAGATGGAGTCGAGATGTGAAGCTTCAGTTAGCGTAAAAACAAGGAAACGTTGATTTTGTTTCAGACAGAGTGACTGCAGACTCTTAAAACATCTCTAAAACAAAACCATGAGCTAAAAACTCTGTTGATCCGCACCTCAATAAATAAAGGAGATAAATAACTGATGTTATGAGAAATAACGTAAGAATAAGGATAACTTACACTATTGTACAAGAATCATTAGGTTTTTTTAAGCCTGAAATCAGATTCGATCAGAAAAGAAAATCTCCTATTGTTACTGGAAGGAGTTGAGAGTGATGATGGTGAGAAATAATCAAATTAAGATATTTCCAGAAGCTTTATACAAAAATTAGAGGAACAGAGGAAAGCATACTATCTACAAAATAAAAAAAATAACAAAACTTTAATTTTAAGGAGCTTGGTTCCACATTTTCTGGGCTAAATCTACTTGCTGGTTCTGGTTCTATTGTCTCTGTGCGAGTTTTAGTTTTTTGCTGGCCATCGGCTTTTGGATAGTGAGCCGTCATGACAGTCTGGTCAGCCAAACACAAGCTATTTTGGGGCAGCATGGTCTCATTGTGCCACAGAGCCAAAGAAAAATGTAATCTGTCTTTTTTTCTCTAATTATTTTTTAAACAAGAGAGACAGAGAATCAACTATGTAAAACAGAAAGAAAGGGAAACTTGCCTGGAGAATTTTTATTAAGGATTCCAACACAAAATTAGTCATATGAATTATTAGTTATGCATGTATTTAAAAGATAAACCCTAATTTAAAATTAGAATCGATCATGGAGTATTTACAAACTTTTAGAGGGTCTAAATTAGGTGGAAAACCCACATAATGACAGCTTTCCATTCCAACTTTAAAATTTGACAGGTTAAGGATGCCACTGGTGTGGGTTTTAGCACTGTTATGACTAATCTCAAAGCTCTGTCAATAAAGTATGTTAAAGGTGACTGGTGAAAGAAACTCCTGTGGGTGAAAGGTCAGATCACACTTTTGTGCATTTATGTGCTGTGAGCTAATTGCAAGAGGTCGAATACATCTGTTCTTCATGGGACATAACTTACTTCTGTAAATCCAATATGTTGATCCAGTAGGTCTTTTAAGACATAAACAGCTCCTAATTATTGTATAAAAGTCCTGAGTCATCCTCTTTCTTTTTATATTCACTTCTGTGAATGAAAGACCATTATCCTTGACTAGCTTATATTAGCTACCTTTACATGTGCAACATATCCCCAGTCTGATCCAAACCTTGGGTTGATCGGGAATAACAAATCTCTGTTTACAGGGACTAAAGAAAATGATCCGACCATGATGTGTGTATGCATGTATGAGGTGTTTGATAAGATTAAATCATTAGAGCATGTGCACGACTGTCAAATTTTCTGGAAATGCTTTAGTAGTAGAATTAGCTGCTTGGTTTGTAAACAAAATCGCAAACGTCCGCTTATCTTTACTTTCACTACTCTTTGTGCCTGCCCCGAACATTTCATTGTCTTCAGTCTATCTGTTGATGTCATTTTGCTCCATTATGGACCTTCGCTGCACACTTCTATCCACTCTTATGTTTATTTGTGGTTATTTTAGTTAAGGGCTCAATTGTACCTTATGCTAACGCTCCTTCGCTACAGGGATAGAGCGCAGGATGTCATGTTCATCCGCACATTAAATTTAGAGCCACCTCCTCCACCAATGACCTTGAGCGAAAGAATGAAGGTTAGTAAGGAGAAAAACTTCCTTGTGGCATTGCACATATGCACAGTGGAGAATATTTTACTCCAAAGATTCAAATGGGGTTTTAAACATGGACGCCAATCTGAATGGCAATCAGCAAAAACCACCTTCCCTTCTTTCCATTGGAATCTTCAGTCTGACATGTTTACATGAAACATTTTTGATCTCAGTCCCGTTATTTCTGTCCATGTAAATATAGCTATATACATGCAGGCATCTTAGATGCAGTTTACATATGATTCAGTTCAATTTAGCTATATTCAGCTCATTTAAATGTACAATAAATGGAATATCAAGAAGCTTTGCTATCAGTTTAATCAAATCCTGTAGACAGAAAGGTTGAAATGTTTTCTATCAAAGGAAACTCATCTAATTGCATTGAGTCACTGACTTGCAGAATTTACTCCTCCTGGATTAGCATGTAGTGACTGTGGAGAGAAAAATCTCCCTTTTAACAAGAATAAAAAACCTCCAGCAGAACTAGGCTCAGTGTTAAAGACATGGGTAACCACTGAAAACAGAGCAAGTGTATCATCTGTCAAGGAATAACTGCGTAAATGTATTTGTGTTGCTCTACAGCTCTGGATGGAGAGCGAGGAGAACGATATGAGAAGCTGCCCTCTCTGCCAACTGATTTTCCCCATCGGATATCCAGATGACGCTCTGATCAAGCACATTGACTCCCACCTGGAGAACAGCAAGATATGATTGCCAGGGGCCCACATGCACACATTTGCTTTTTCCTTTTACAAGTTTATCTGAGAGTACAGCTGATCTGTTCAAACGGAGAGTCACGTGTAGGAATCACACTATGAGGATGAACAGATTTTTGTCATAATCTGTAGGTATTGATAGAAATTAATAAAAAGGATATTTATTTTTTTTTAAGGTTCTGCAACACAAATCTATTTTGGATTTGTCTACCTACTTAACAGTTCCCCTACAGACAGGGGTCCCTCTATAATCACTGGCTCTGGTTGCTGCTGTTTGGCTCTGTTAAGTGATGAGTCAAAGAAAGTTTCAGATACCTTTTTATTTTACCACTTATCAGTGTAGAACGCCTTTATTTTAGTCCATTAAGCCAACCCTGATGCATGAGAGGCTGCCGGCAGGTTCTAGAGGCTCAGTACGCCTTATAGTGAGTTTCAGTTTTTATCAGTGTTTGATCAGGGAGATTCGAGTCACCGGTTTGAATCGCATATAGATTGTGGTTCAGTTAATCCTGTGTAGGAGGATCCGGAGGCAAAAATCTGTTCGAAATTGGTTCAAATGAATGAAGTAATAGTGAAACAAAGACATAAGGGAATGTTGAAAGAAGTTATTAAGTGACACAAATCAAGGGTGTAGCTCAGTTTACTTGTTTAAAAAAAGAAAAAAAAAAAACAAGCCGGAAAAGGGATTATGAAGCATTCCACTTTTACAAACGGATGGATCAGCTGAAGAAAAATACCCTGGATACGTCTGAATGCCTGGTTTATTTTACATTAAAACGGTGTTGATGATGCTCTGCAGGGCAGGGCTCGTGTGAGGAAATATTTTAGTCAGAGTTTACCTTTTATGCTTGCGGCCTGTTCAAAAAGTATCTTAGCACTTTAAGTTAACATAGCCTATAAAATATATATGTTGTCAGTGTCCATATGTACCGATCAGCCACAGTGTTGGAGAACTGTGATTATCTGGAAACTTGGAGAAGAGGAACAGAGAGTCCTGGAGAATAAGGGTCTAAATTAGCTCAACTGTATCAGAGAAATATCAAGTTATTTCTCACAGGAACGGCTTCAGCTTCTTTGGTTTATTTAAAGGTTAGTTTGCATTAAAGGTCAGGAAACAAGTAGGAGATAAATGAGCAACCGAGGCTTGAATGGTGTGGCGAAGGTTAGCCTGGTCAGTCATTTCGCAGGCGAGTTATGATATCCCAGAGATGCAGAGTGTGGTATATGTAAAACATCAAAGCTGGGACTGTGTAGTCACAGATCAGTCAGGAGCTTAAGAGTCAGATGATGTGAAACTGAATCGTGGAGCAGCGGGTGGCCAGGTGCATCATTGATCTGGTGAGCAGACAGCGGACTGCAGCCAAGAAACATGGAGAGAAACTTTAGGGCCTCATGGTAAACAACACCTCGTATTTATTGTTGCATGTTCATAACAACAGTAGTGTCCTTTTTAAGGATGATACGCGCTGCAACACCACCTGTGGGATGTGTTGGGTGATTACTTCCTATTCACGGAGATACTACCTTACGTCCTCCAAGACTCCTGCAGGGAGAGCATCCATACAGTAATTGGGGGGGATGGTTTAAAATCTGTGGCTAATTGGTGTGTACATTTCTAAGTGTCTAATTAATTTTTTATTTTGTCTACATCTATGAGACAAAATCTGTACATGGAGATATATTTTTGCAGTGCTTAAACATTTATGCACCACATGTGTCATGTCGGTGACAAATTTCTTCCATGTGTTTGCGCACTACTATAAATGTAAATATAAATGGGGGACGAGGGTTAAATGCCCACCACATGTGGTACTGTTCTGTACAAAGACTAAATTAACCAATGGGGAACCTCCTCCGTCTTTCTCAGTTCTGATCTACATCACAGTTTGATGTCAAGCGGCCCAGACCACCCAACAAAAAAACAAAAAAATAAAACAAATCTAAAAGAAATACAAGCTGCATGAGATTTCTACCTGAGATACTATGTTCAGAAAGCTCCTGGCAGTTTTTGCAGGGTTTAAACAGACAGTACTCTTCTTTTGATACCTGGATGTATTTGTTTTTAATCACTAATGTGACTTGGTCAAAGATCTACTTGTGGCACTTCATCTTTTTCAAAAGGAAAAAGAAACTATTATAATGATGTCACCTGTTCTTAAGGTTTTCAGTCACAGAAGTATTTTGTGTTGCAGGGGAGGCCCCGACTCAGCAGCCCATTTATTTTAACTGGTTTGACTTTTTTTTGTTGAAGATATTATATGTTGTAATTTTGAGTATAGAGGGCTGAATAACCAACAGCGGAAAGTGAAGTATTTTAGAGTGAGTTGACGAAAAGAGTTCTGACTTTACTGTTAAGATTAAGAGACATGAAATCTCTCCAGTCATTTTAGATTAAAGGACAACTCTGGTTTACTACCTCTATTACTGCTTTTAATTTACGTGAGCACAGAGATGACAAAGTGTTTTTCTTCTTGGACTGTCCAGCATCTCATTAAAACAGTTTACTGTGTTACAACATTTATTTGTGAACATGTTCCTTTACTGTTTGAATGTATAAAATGCATGAAAATGTTGTGTCATCTGCTCTGATTGTAGGTGCCTCAACAGCTGGCATATCCCACTGCTGTTTTGACTTTAAATTGAAACACAGTTAATTTGGGCATGACATCCCCAAGGCCTAAATCCAGTTTGTTAATACTAAAGTTTTACTTTATCTTGTACAATATGTTCTCTACATTATGATGCTTTCATTTTGTTAATAATTAATTAAAAAACAAAAAGTAAAATCACAAATCTTTGTAAAAATTTGAGATGTCAAAGCATACTTAGTCTTTTCATCGCTAAAACAACAATTTCAGTCTTTGAGTCACCATTTGTTGGTAAAAACAAAAAAAGTTTATAACAGTGACATTTCTATTTCAGGACTCAAATCTTATTTCTAAGTATAATTAATTAAACTGTCATGTTTGCTTTAGATGAACTAGAGACAGAAAGATGAGGTAATTAGTATTTAAAAATAAAATAAACAGGACATACAATGTTAACATGAACAAAACAGAACTAATGTAGATATTGGTGAAACGACCAGGGAAAATAGAGTCACCGTAAAAAAAGGCTTTACAGTGGAATAACTGCAAGTTAAAAAAGCAGCAGCAGAAGAATATAGAGTAAGTTAGCTTATAATTGGGGCAAGGTTGAGGAATGAGTAAAATAACAAATTAGAAGCAGCTGAGGTAGAATAAAGGTAGAGCAGCTAAAGTTAGAAGACTAAATAACACAGAGAAAGCTGATCCAAGTCTATGTTCACACAGCAGGTCTTGATGCTCAATCATGATTTATTTTTTTCTCTCTAATCAGATGTTTTTTTAAGGTTGTTCATTCTACTACTTGAATATAACCAGAGCTAAAAAAACACACAAATGTGGAAAAAAGAGGCAGCTTATGAAGGATAACGCGGAACAAAGGCTCCTCTTTCCCTTTGCGACTCACTTTAACAGTCTTGCTTTCAGTCGTCCTCGCCTTGTATCAAATTGAAATATAACTTGGTAGACTTCACATAGAGCTCTCTTACGCCTCTTTCCCACTGAAATTAGAACGTTTTAAAACGTTTTTTTTCTACCTGAGGTCGACTCGCTAACAGTATACGTTTGGCTCCCTTCCCTTTGGCAACAAAACCAGCTCTGACCTCCGCAGGCTTCTGCTCCCCCACTGTGTGTCTGGTGACACTGTCATGCTGGGTTAACACTGATGATGTCACTAGTGCGACAGAAATCAGGAAAGTAAACAATGGAGAGCAAGATGTAGGGAGCCAGGGTGAAGACTGTGTTCTTTATTGTTTCATTCTTCTGTCACCCCGAATCCCTCCCACCAATGCTGCACCACTGTATCAAATGTAAACAGTTGTTTTGACTTGTTAGATCAGACGTGACTGAAGCAATGGAGAAGTTTGTACGTTACGTTCAGTGGTATCACGTAAATTAGCAGGTCAACCCGGGTCTGACGTTCCCACTGTATGCTGATCAAAGCCGAGCCATTTGAAGGTGATTTCAACTCGGGTTGCTTGATGCGCTCGACATGGGTTAGTGAGCTGTTGCCACTGCCAGTGGGAAAGAGGTATTAGAATCAACTTTCACTGGTCGCATCTCCATCCATCTTCCGCCTATCCGGGGACAGGTCGCGTGGGTACCAGCTTCAGTAGGGAGGCCCAGACTTCCCACCCCCCAGCCACTTGTTCCAGCTCCTCGGGGAATCCGAAGGCATTCCCAGGCTATCCGAGAGACATAGTCCCTCCAGCGTGTCTGTGTCTTCCCCAGGGCCTCCTCCTGGTGGAAGGTACCTGGAATACCTCACCAGGGAGGCAACCAGAAGTGGCTCTACTCTGAGTCCCTCCCAGAGGACCGTGCTTCTTGCCCTATCTCTAAGAGAGAGCCCAGACATTTTGGCTGCTTGTATCCACGGTTTTGTTCTTTCGGTCATGACCATAGATGAGGCCTCACCTGCTTACAAAAATTCTTAGGTTGGCTGCACTGTTTATTCTTTGAATGTAGTTTCCGTCATATTTTGTATTTGAATCCTTTACCTCTTCTGTTTTAGGAGCATTGTGTGCGGATTGGTCACAACATAGAGCCCTGGTAGAGCTCCGTGACAATGACTGAAGATCTGATTTCTTTGCATTTATGTAAAGCAAGCACCTGTTAATATTATATATATATA
>JAUZNJ010054770.1:0-29372 GCA_034780135.1 Jordanella pulchra | reverse complement strand
CTCCACATGATTTTTATAATGTTGATTTTATCTATGATTTTAGTTGCACTGTGTAGCACTTTGAGATTTTTTTTATGTAAGTGCGGTACAAATTAAATTGATTATTATTATTTTTTCCTCTTGGAGAAGTTTGTGGTTCTCCTTGGCCAGCCAAGAGACATAGTACCTCCATCATATCCTGGGTTGTTCTCTAGGCCTCCAGTCGGTGGGATGTGCCTGGAACACCTCCTGAGGGAGGCGCCCAGGGAGCATCTGAAAAAGATGTCTGAGTCACCTTGGCTGACTCCTTTCGACTTACAGCGGCTATACTCTGAGCCTCTCCCATATCGCTAAGCTCCTCACCCTATCTCTACGGGAGTGCTCAGCCACCCTGCAGAGAAAGCTAATTTCAGCTGCTTGTATCCGGGATCTTGTTCTTTCGGTCATGATCCGGATTTTATGACCAGAGGTGAGGGTAGCCCCCTGGCATCGGCCTTCCCTCTAGAACACAACATCGGGCTCCTCTTCTCATGAAGAGGAACCACCATCACAGTCTACCTGTCCAGGGGCACTGTTCCCGACTACCACTCGATGTTGAAGAGGCACTCAGGGGTCACCTATAGCTGTGGCCATAAGGTCTGTGGTGCCTGTTGAGGTGGCAATCACTGAACCCGGTGGTGGACACCGGAAGTAAGGGATGCTTTCAAGCTGAAGAAGGAGTCCTATCGGGTCTGGCTACCTGAGGCAGCCTTCAGGTATCATGAAGCCAAGTGTGCTGCTGCTCGGGAGGTTACAGAGTCAAAAACTCAGGACTGTCCAGCGTCTCCAGAGAGGAAAGCAGTGCTTTGCTAACACTGTTTTCAGTTGGATTGTTGAGCTGCTGACCTTGAAACAGGATATTGTTGGATGGTGGATGGAATACTACCAAGATATATATACCGAGATATGGATGTCCATCCTAACTAAAGTACTTTCAAAGAGGCCTGTGACAGCTCTAGAGGAGCTGAAGAGATTTACTACTCAGGTAGAAGAATCTGATGAACAAAACACTATTTGAAGTGCATCCCAAAATTTGTGCTTTAAAGAAGTGGCAAAAGGAAAGCCCTATTTGAAAGAAGGCGGAAAAAACTCATGTTTTACCTTGGCATGAGTATTGTAGGGGGGCACAGCAAAAGGGGCAGTGGGTATTCTGGTAACAAGCAAAACAAAACAAAAAAAACAAAGACTTGTTGGTCCTCATGCATTGTTTTGTCACCCCTAACATGCAATCCTCATTTTAAAATATGAGGGTGCCACATTCATGCAATGGGCTTACTTTTCTTCAGCAGAGAAATAAAATCTTTTTACAGATGATGGGAATAGGGGGTGAGGTAAATACAAGGCTATCTTAGAGAAAATCTGTTAGAGCTTGTAAAAGACTTGATTTGTGGTCAGGGGTCCAACTTCCAGCCGGACCACAGGCCTAAACACACAGCTGGAGCTGCAATGTAATGGTTTGAAGTTAAGTTGGTGCTTTAGAATGGTCCACTCAAAGTGCAAACCTTAATTAGATTGGAAATATGTGGCAAGACCTTAGAGAGGCACAAGAACACACATGAAATACTTTCAAATCCCCATATAGGTTCCTCTGAAGTTAAACGATGTGAGATATAACCATAGTAGAGAGCATGTTGGACACAGGCAGGTATGGGGGCCCAGGTAACAGGTGTAATCCTTATTCTGACAGTAGATAATGCAGACTAATGTTGAAGCGGACATCTAGGAGGATTTAAAGAGCACTTGTATAACATATGGACTGCTAATGTAATCTTTTTGCCAATTATTTCAGTATCTCTACTGAATTAAAACTGTGAAGTCTGATTCTTCTCACAGCTGACTTTCCCCAAGAACAAGAAAGAAGACATTGTGGTTTATATCAGTCTGCAGGGAATATTTCCTTTTCAAGATGTCTTAAAAAGATGAAGAATAAAAAGGTCCATATACTATGCAACAAAGGAGTATGTCACAGTTTCTACAGCTCCATTATTAAAGTTGGGTATTCCTCAGAAATTAGCATTTATCCTCTGCCATGCTCCAGTAACACAGTAATTTTTTTGAATTTTTTCCCTGGTTAGGTGATTCCAAGAATAATGCAGTTTTTCCACTGGCTGTGTCTCAGAACGTGTATTTATTGAAAGCAATGGACGACAAAATCCTAAACCTTCTTTGACAGGTCTCATTAGAGAAACCATATTTCACTACTAAAATTAGTTTCTTTTATATTTTTGTATACAAATACCACAGAAAGGTGAAATTCAGGAAGACCATCCTATTTAATATCATAATCAACATTTAACCAAAAGTAAATTCATCCAGTATTGAAGATACATAGAATTTACATTTAACAACCAGTGAATCATTCAATATCAAACAATAACAACTTCTCTGTTGTATTTTTCTGCATTTTTGATAAGAAGACTTCAGCAACAAAGAAAAAAGTGTAGGTTCTTGTTTGTTATATGTGAGTAAGATGGCAACAGCTGACTGTTTGTTTCTTTTGTTCTTCTTTTGATCTAGCATACCTAATTCAAATGATTGCATTTCCTCCTCAGCAGCCATCAAATGATGCAAAAGCCCTTTAACCCCTTTTTTATTCAGGTCAGGTGTGTGGAGGCAGGGAAACACCTAAACATATATGACAGTTGGCCCTGAGGACCAGAGTTAAGAAACTCTTCCCTACAGTAAATGGGCTTATAGCTGTGTTTTTCAACCCTGGTCCTTAAGGCCCACTACCCTGCATGTCTTGGATGTTTCCAGGCTTTCACACTCCTGATATCAATTGATAGCAGATTAACAAGGTTTGCTGAACTGCAATCATCTGAACCAGGTGTACTGAAGCTGGGAAAGATCTAAAACATGCAGGGCAGTATGCCTTGTGGACAAGAGTTAAAAAACACTGACTTATAGAACATTTCTGTTGGTCAACATTTCTGTACCAAATATCCTTCTTTATAGGCCTTGTGTTACATAATAAAAATTGAGAAACCATGTCTTGGTTTATTATTAGCTGTAAGCAACAAACATTAAGAGGAAATAGCAGCTGAAATCAATCACCCACTGTATAACAAGTCTATATAATAAATATCACTCACAGCATCTTGTGGTGGTATTTTCCATTGCGTATTATTAGTATTTTTTGTTTTTTATTTTGATTTGCTGAAGACTTTGCAAAATATAGTTTAAAAAATGTCTAATTTTACTCAATAGAAATCCAGATTTGGTAGTGAAGTATTGTCTCGTATGAATGTGTGTGCGTCGTTGTGCAATACGTAGCAGTGTGGAGGATTCAAGTCCCAGCGTATTCAAGCTCACTGATCACAGAAGTTCTGAAAATCTCCTTGATCATTTCCATTTTTAAAATAACTTCCTTTGAACATTCTAAGTCACTTGTGTGTGTGCAGGGGGGAAGGGGTGTTTTATTTATAAAGACTATTTAGACAATCAAGGAGTTGAAAAATAATTAGGCTCCCATGCATGTGCTTGGACATGTACTCCCTTTCAATCAGTTAAAAACCAGCTGTTAATTAAACTTCCGAGCTGCCCAAATAATTTTCTTATTAGCTGCCACGTTCCTCAGATCTGATGTCAGAGGAGCATATTTTCTTTTTGGGTGCTTCTTTAGTGTGTGTTTTTTTTTCCACAGAAATCCCACTGACCCACATTGATCTCAGTTTTGAAGAGAATAATATGGACGTTAAGCAGAATGGAGGCTCTATTATTAGTCCCGTCTGAGCCTCTGTTTAGTTGGTGCTGTGTGTTGCTGAATTCCCCGAGAGGAGGCATTACCATCTAATTTGGATAAGGCTCAGATTACCTCATGCAGCCCAGCCGTTTAATGTGGCGGGATCTGAGTTGTCAGTGGTGAATGTTTATTCTAGTATCTGAAGGCACGGCCAGTCCGGATCCATTTCAGCAACATCACACATGACAACTTGTTACACCACCTTACTGATATTTCTATTGAAGGTGACTCTCACTGGCAACAACACAGTATTGATCCTGGGGACTGTTTTAACAACCACCTCACACCCTTTCACACACACCTGACTGCTTGTGAATTGAAAAATGTTTGCAGATAACTTTCCCAGAACGTCTTTTCCTGTAAGATGTTAGTTTAGAAGCTGTATGCTGTGGAGTGAGAGGACGATGAAAATCAAAGAAATTAATATGCAATACTAATATTTTCGCCCTGATTAAAAGGCAGTTGCATGATGAGCAATCAAAACAAGAAATAAACTACATGGATTAAAAATTTGCTTTTAATTGGGTAGATGAAAGAGGCAATTAAATGCAGTTGAGTTAAGTCTCTTTTTCAAGTCAGCCAGTGCTCATTTATTAAAAATGAGGACATTTAGTGATGCGATGAATTGCTCTTCTCACTTACTTTTGAACATTTCTGAAACAAAATATAAATTTTTCACATTTTTTGTCATCTTTAGTTTTTATGGTTATTTTTGTGAATTATTTCAGAGTGAAAAAGGACGTGGGCTGAGTATATCTTAATTTTAAGGATGACATACTCTCATGACTACTGAGAGACCGTTGCATATTACCTCTTGTTGAATCTAATCCAATTTATAAACTTTTCTGACTCGTCTTTCAGCTGGACAGAAGTTTTCAAATAAATTGTTAGTAGCTCACTCAAATAAAGATAAAAGCAAACACAAAACCAGTGATTTTGGTAGCACAGGTAAAGATCTGAAAAAAGCCTTGAAGTTAGTTTTTTCTTCAGAATATTCTTTTAATGCAATATCATTATCTCACAAAAAGTCAAACCATTTTCTTTGCAGATTTTTTTTTACTGAGAGTGTGGCGCAGAGACCTAATTCCTTTAGTACTTCTCTGTCTCACAGGACTGAGCCGGATCAACATAACCTGACAGATTAGTGACATAGATGTGTGTTGATCTTTGTAAATGAGAAAAAAGGTAAGAACAAAAATAGAGAATTACTCTCCTAAACCTTTTCATATTTACAGTCAGAACAATTACTTTGAAGGTTAAAATAAGTAAAACTGCGACAAACAGGGTTGAATGAGGACTCTTTTTCATATATTATCGTCATGTTAACTCTATCACATGGAGGATACTAAAACGCAAGAGGAATTCTGTCCTATTGTTAAAACTTTTAACACATGGGGTTTGTGAAGGCTAAATATAAATGCTGCGCTCTTGTTTATATGAGACTGAGATGGAGCTTTTCAGCAATACTCAGTTGAGTTTAACGTGAAACAAAGGACTGATATAAATCAGTTGATATATATCATATATCACCTCTAAAGCATGGAGGGGGATCTGTGATGCTGTGGGAAACTTTCCGAAAGGCTCTGAGAACTTCGTTAGCTTCTATTGCATTGAACTATTGGAATGATTAGGATATTTTAAATAAACTGCATATGTAATTTGACATGGGTCTAAAACATGGGTCTTCATTCTGCCTTGCAGCAGGATGTTGATCCAAAAAATATGGCCAATTCAATGCAAAAGCTGTTTTCCCGGACTTAAAATCCCATGGCCACTTCTGCCCCCGGCATCAATTATTTGGGATATCTGAAGGATCACCTTAAGAGAGGAACAAGGACTTAGGACAAGGTAGATACTGTAGATTGTAAGAGGTGTGAACTCAGTCTGCCTAACCTTTTAAAATCCTACAGAACACAGAGAGCTAACCAGCTGGCAACAGAGGGTTGTACTCACTATGTACAGTAGACTTTCCAGTGCAGTGGCTTTAGTACTGTAGTTAAAAGCCATAATTTCTTCAGAAGTGATTTTACCTCCACAGACATGTCACTAAATTAAATGTTGGATGTTTGTACATTTCTCAGTTTGAGACTTTGCTACTAATTTACACATCTTTGCTGGGGGTCTAAAACATTGTGCGGGGTGCTCCATAAAATCATTTATATGATTCCGTTTTTTTTTTTTTTTATTTGTCCTGAAACATAATGTCTCCCTCTCACCATGCCTTTACTTATAGGCAACTGCAGGAACAATTGTGAACAAATGCTCACATAAATGTTCAGATTTGCTTACAGCTACATCAGAGGGTGTAATTTATTATTTATTGTACTTTTTTCTTAGACTATAACTCCCCTGCAGCAGTGCTTTCAGTGTAAAGCAGTGCAAAAGAACAGTCCCTTAACTTACAGCCTCCCAAAACACCATTTTCCTTAAATTAGTACTTCTTTAAAACATTTGGATCAAGGCTTTGCTCTTGAAGACCCCTTAAGATAGATATTATTGCAGTACTGTTGCATTAGACTGTGTTGGTGTTGTAGACTATTTTTAAATCGGCATGACTGAGTTTGCATTTCTCACTTTAAACTGTGCTTTGGACATAAGGAAAAAAATATTGCTTTCCCTGTCCCTCTTTATCTTCTGTAACAGTTTTTGTACAAGGGATTACAGAATGCCCTTTTTTGGTGACGTACAGTTTCTGAGGCATGATGGGGTAACTGTTGAGGTTTTAGGAGCAACAAGTTTCACTTTTAGAGGATGTGCTTAAATTTGTGTAACGTGACCGCTCATGTCACACTGAGATTGCACCAGCCTTACTCATCAATCAGAAATCAAAGCTTCAACAGTGACAAACATTAAAGGAAGACTGCTGGGGTGTCCTGTGCCAAGAGGCTTCTTTTTGCTGAGCATATTAAATCACCATAGGTTAAAAAGGGACTCATCACTGATCATGTGGGGGGTGGAGATGGATCCTTCTGAGCATGCACATAACATTTCTTGGGACTTCTAAAGTCATTGTTTTTCTAAAGTTAATTTAAAGGTCTATTGTTTTAAAAAGCAAAACGCTAAATGTCCCTAAGCATCCAATTTATTTGCTACAAAAAAGCAGTACGAGTATTGCCAAAGGACACAGATAAAACTTCATTCCAGCTCTTTTTTGGAGGGGTTCATAAACTTCAAAAAATAAAACTTCACAAATAGAAAAAAAACAACCAATAAAGGTAACCAAAATCTTACATCTGCCTGTCGCAGGCTGCATCAAAAATGAAAGAAAGAATGAAAAAAAAAAACAAAAAACTTTTCATCCTTATTCCCCTCATCTGCATTTAGGTATGTTGTCAATGTTTTTCTCCGCCCCCTTTTGGGATTTGGACTCAGGCAAGAAGTCTGTTTATCTGAGCAGCCAGCAGAACTTCAACAGAGAATTATTTTTTTTTTTTTTTGTTTTGTGCATTCAACTTGTGTCTTCAAGATCTTGACGAAGTCAGAGTTAATGATCAAAATAGCTAGGGTAAAACTCTTTGATCTGTTCCTGTAGCCACCCATTAATAATCCCATTAGGCTCAGAGTAATTTGTGCCTAACATTGCCTAATTATTACCTGTAATTACTACTTACATTTTTTTAAGACTTTGAATGCCTACTCACTGCAAAAAATCTGTTGTTTTTTGGGATTGAGTGATGTATAAATATTTAAAAAAGTATTTAACTTTGCAATTCGTAAATTGTATGCATTACTGTATAGTTTTACATTAGAAAAATGACTGCCTTTTACAAAAAATCTGTAAAATACAGTTAGAAACGGAAACATCATGCTACATTCCCTTATTCCACTTCTTCAGATGCATCATTAAAATATGTTTATCAAGGGGAAATGTCTCCTAAGGTTAAAATAAAACAAGGAGACAAAATGTGTGCAACATAATATCCATGTTCCATAATGTCAGTAAACATGTTAGTGGCAGTTGGTATATTTTATGCCTTTGCCTGTGTATCTTAATTCCTGTGCAGAGGCTGCGATTTAGTCTTTTTTGTTTGTCCCTGGACATGTTTATGGGCTAATAGGCCTTTGTTAGTAGTGCTCTATTTATTTAATACAATTGTAGTGTGAACAGAAGGAATAATAAACAGGCTGACTAAACATACGATTCTTCTTTTGGGCTGAGAAAACCCTGTGTAAGGACACAAAAGGGGGACGTTTCCACAGCGGAAAGTAAATTCTTTTGAAGTGGAACTAATCATCTGAGGGATGGTTCCCGTTGTCCTAACAACGCAGCTGAATTGGAATGAGCCTTCTTTTTTGTGGAAGATATGTTTTCTCCTTTTCATTCAGACCTGATGATGATAGTAGTTTCACGCCCTGTCCACCCACATTGTCTGTCCAAACTTCTTTGCAGATAAGTCTTTACTCGGAGACGCCGAACGCACGGCGGGTGACTCCTGGGCTGTGACGTCAGCCTAACTCCTCTGTCTACTGCTCTTTCTCTCCTTTTAATACCGTTAGGATGAAAAGGGGAATCTGTGAGTGTGAAAAGATGAAAGCTCAAAACAGCCCTTATATCATAATAGACCTTCTTAATACAAAGTTGGCCCAATGTTTTGAGTTCTCCCTGCGTCTGATTGACCTGATTTTTTTTGTATTGTTGTTTTTTATGTGAACCAAAGTAGACAGTAACAGTAAAAGATCAAGTTGTTTGACAGATGAATATCTTGAATTCTTAAAAAAAGCCAAACAACTGTAGGGTTAGAAGGATATTTTTCTTTCATGTTAAAATCTTTACAGGAAGATAAATGTTGCACATTTTGATAACAAAAATTAAGGTAGTATCTTTATTCTTTATGCATAAATATATATGTGAATATATATATGTGAAAATGAAAAATATGTTTATGTATTGTATATAAAATAGATTAATCACGCAGAGACAGCTATTTTTAAGATTTTATTTCTGTTAAATATGTTGATTTTCAACTTCAAGCTAATGAAAGCACCAACAAAATCGGAGTCTTCCATTAGACCAACAAAATAAATCTTAAATACAGAAATATGGACTTGATGTTGCAGCTGTTTCAAGGTAGTTATATATTAAAAAATACTTTTAATTTAACAAAGAGACTTCTATGTATAAATACTCTGATTTATTAAACATGATGTATATGTATTCTGGATATACAAATGCCCAGTCTTTAACAAAGGTATTTTCATGCCTTCATTTAAACAAACAATACTTACATACCTACTAATACTTAAATACTTATTCCCTCCCGTTAACATATAAACAATAAACGTATTTCAAGTGTACCATTTTTTTTTCAAAACAATAAAATCCTCTATTCTAAAATCCATGCACACTTTACATCCCTTTTTCAACTTTCAGGATGTACATTTACAATTTCCCATTTGAAACAAACTTCATGCTTGAATGGAAGTAATTAAATCTTTTTTGTGTGAATAACAGGAATCATGTGAATATTATAGTACTAATATTTCAATATAAGTAAGCACTTATTGACTAATCCAACCTCCCACCCCCCCTTACAGGCACCCCATAGATTCATCTTTCATCTAAAGCTGGATTGATGCAGCTTTTGTACATCTCACCATCTGCCTTCAGACAACCAGAAAAGGTAACTTTGCCCTCCTGACCTCAGACTGGGGGAAATGCAAACTCGTACCATTCCAAATCTTTGTCTTCACACAAGCTGTAAAGCTCTACCTCTCCTGAGTTATAAACTATTGGCCTCTCTGCTACTCCAATAGTCATCCAGCCGTTTTATTGTCTCAATGGGGGGTACAGGGTTCAGGCAGCAGTCATCGACTGAAACAGAGGTGAACTCTTTGGGGGGAAGCTTCCTGGCCACTGTGCCAACATATCAGTCAGATCTGTTGAGACATAGAAAACAAAGAAAGACTTTATTGCACGCATGCATTTTTGTGCCAAAAAAACAAAAGCTGCTATTGCTTTTGTTAAAACCCTTAAACAACCATCTCCTCATCTCGAACACAATTATTTGAATGAGTATCTTCATAAGTAGGGCCTAAGATTGAATGAAAACATTATCATTACCATCTAGATTTAGCAAAGATTAAAATTTAAGCAGTCATCGCATGTTTTTGTCAGCCTCAGAACTTATTTTTTTTATCATTTGTATTTTTTTTTCCCAGAATTTCAAACCATCCCTACTGTGTTTTCCTGCTGATTATTTATACAAAGTTCTTTTGACTACATTATTCATCATTTTTCTCACAGATGATTTATTAATTATAGTACTGCAAATAAGGACACCCAATGAAGAAGTGCTAACAGAGTTAAATTATGTTGTAAAATTGAAAAAAAAGGAGAGATCTGTCTAATCAAACATTGTTTCATCTCTTTCCACTGCAATAACTGTAGTGAATCATTAGTATCAATCTCAATCAGGTGACACCCAAATAAGTGGAGTTCTCAGTCAAACATTAATACAAGCTGATAATGGATTTTTGCTTTGCAGTCATAAATCTACATGATGTTCAGTTATCCAGCAGCTATTCACAAACCAATTACAAGCAATTCACACTGCTGATGTGATATTTGGCAACTGTGTGTTTGCTGTGATGTCATGCAGGGGTGGATCCTTGTACGCAGTGACAGGAGAAAGACATCTCTTTCTTCCAACCCAACAGTAGGATTAGCCTCTACTCTTTATCTTAAAGGGATAAGAAGATGAATCTGTTTTGTCTCATCACTTTTTTGCCTGCTGTGTCCTGAATGTTTTCTCTTGAAGCTTCATGAGCGCCCTCGCAGTAGTGCTGAGTTGGAAGGGTTAACGCAGGACGCACAGCATAAGCTCATGACACACTTGAATGTAGGCCATTTTTATTTTTTTTTTCTGCTGGTAAAAGAATTCAGCCTGTTAGAGGATGCAAACTCGGAATCCTCAAGAAACCTAATTCATTCTACTTTCTGCTAGAAACTGTCTGTTTTTTAAGGTCATTTCAAGCTCTTGTTGCTGTTTAAGCAAAGATGAAAAGACTGATAGACCATATAGTCCCAACTAAATGATTGCAACAGAGGTTGCTCGTGTATGAGCTGTGTGTCGCAATAACTTTGAATCTTCCAAGCATTCCTTGGCTTGCTGTTATTTTTGTAATTTTCTTGCATTGCCATTGTCATCACAGTGAAGTGGGAGCCTGGGAGAGGACACCAGTGTTGTGCCAGTTGGCTCAAGCAGAGAAAACACAAGGCAGACACAGAACAGCTCTAATGTTTATTGTTCCAGAGACAGACAGTCCATTTTTTTGCCCAGTGTAATTCAGCAGTGTCCTGTTAGTCATGAAAAGAAGTTTAATATATTGACATTGACACTACCTAAAGGAGGGCATATTATTACAGCACATTTTGTTATACTTCAAATATTTATTCATTTTGAACTGTCTGTGAAATTATTTGTCTTGTACATGAAACTGATTTTCATTTGTTTTTCCTGCATTAGCCAGGGTGGCTTATTTAGATCAGATCGCATCATTACAGTATAGTTATGTTCACAATAGATGGCTCTCTGCCCAGGGCAGCACAGCCAGGTGGACGGCACAACTCTGAAGCAGTGGTTTTCCAACCCGGCCCTCAGGACCCTGCATGTTTTAGCTATTTCTTTACCTCCACACACTTGACTTAATTGAATGGGTGAGTAGCAGGACCCTGCTGCCTGTGGTAGCTGCTGAGGAGGTAGTGCAAGTACCAGATGCTGGTGTTCTAGAGAAGAGACACGTCTAAAACATGCATGACATGGAATCTTGAGGACCAGGTTTGAAAACCACTGCTCTAAGGGAGCGTTCCAACCATTTATTTCTATTTCTCATTGATCTTGAAAGAATTTTCAAGGCCCTGGCTTACATGCAGTGCAGCTGCAGCTGTTATAATATCAGCACCTGATTTAGAGTCCTGAATAAAATAAGCTTTTTTGATAGTAACCACAAAGCAGGCTTAAGTCCGAGCAACCACACCTTCGACAGTGATTTGACACCTATCTAGAACTTTGTCAGTTGTGTCAGCTCACGCTTGAGCAATCTATAGTTGCAGTGCTAATGTTTTTAAGCAGCATGGAGGTCCATCCTCCCAAGCACATTCCAGGTCAGATGCAAATGAATGACAAACCCATCATCTTCCTGGGTGGTTGGAGTATTTTGTTGCGTGTGGACTATGTGTTAGGCTATATGAATCATAAGTGTCTGTACGTAATAAGTTCTAAAGAACTTTTCCAAGAAAGTCTGATTGGCTCCAATTTAAGCCTGTTATGTGGTTGCCATGACCTGAATGACTAAGAAATTTACACAGGTATAAGTGAATTAGTTTTGTTCATAATCTACAGTGTATACAGACTCTTTAATAAAGGCTTAATGCTTTGATAAACTGTAATTTATGAAAGCAAAGCAAACAAAATCACATTTGGTTTCTCAAAACACCTTTAAAATGTAACTATGTTTTGATTCTAAACCAATTTTTAAGGGAAACTTAATCTTTAACTCTTAGTTGGTTGACATACAGGTTTTTTACCTGCTTTTAACTTAAACCATTCCATTGTGAATAGATTTTGTGGATAAAAGCAACCCAACAGCATCATGCTGCCACCACCACACTCTTTCTTAAAGGTCAGTATATTGGTGTGGATGACTTACAGCTGTCCTATGAACAGATTCCTCTACCTAAGCTCTAGGTTTCTGCAGCTCAGCAAGAGCTATGCTAATCATGCTAACTATTCTGTTTAATCTCCCTTTCAATTCTTGGATGACAGATTGAACAGCGTTTGGGGTAATTTCCTTAACTCCTGATATTTATTATAAACTTCTCCAGTCACCAGTGTCAACCATTACTAATGTGTCTCCTGTGTTTCCTGTTCTTTGTGATGTGATTATTTTCACTAATATATATTACACTAATTCAGAAATGTGTGTAGGTTATAATGCAGCTCTATCGGTTTTCATGCCCTTCATAAACCAGCAAATCTATTCTCCCGGTGGTGCTGTGCTTAGTAGACAATAGTCCTGCAAATATCGGGGGCCAAGTCATTATCTACTGCTCAGCAGGTGTAGACATTATTGAAGTGTCGAACTAATGATATGTAATGAGCTCTCTGTGACACATGTCTAGCCACCCTTACTGTCATGGGGCCCATTAATATATAACAGAATCATAATTAGTTTTGTTTGAAAGCCAAACAGACGCTTGTAAATCTTTCAAGCAATATTAAGTTGTGTTTGCACGTTGTATGCAGTTTTACAATCTGTGTATTTACGTCTTGGGCCAAAGAAATGTGTCTTTGGTCATTCTAAACTGTGCATCAATAGTTCTGTAGTTTCGGATCAAAAGACATTATGCAGACAAATGACAAGTACTCTGCCTATGTGTACAGTTGTGTGTGACTAATTTCTTTCCTTAACCACCGTTATTCCTCGACAAACAGAGGGATAAATCGTTTGTGTTTGTCTGTTTTGTGCTCTGAAAATTCAAAGCTGGCGACAAACACAAGGCGGTCTAAAAAAATTTATATTGGAAATGGTTTTTGATGTTGTTCCCCACTGCAAACACTTTCGGCTTTCTGCAGGTTGCATAGCAACAGCAAACAAAGGCAGGACCCATCTCAAGTTTCCCGTGGAGCGGCCGGTCCGGCCTGCCTTTGATCTTGACTGGGAAAATAGCTGAGTGGGCACTACTTGCATTTGTCTTTCATTTACTCCAGGCCCCCACACCCCCGTCCTCCTAAAATGTTCACTAAAACAGCCAAATCTTCATCTGTCCCCATCAAACGCACCCCTCCTTGATAATCAGCCGTGGCAAGAAAACCCATTTATGGACCGTTTAGTTAAAATTGAATGCATTTTGTCTACTAGTATAGGTTCTAATTGTATTATCACTTTTTGTGCCTCTTATGGCCCATAAAAGTAAATCTAAACCAAACTTTCCAAATGTTTTACTATTTATTTTTTCATCTAAAAGGTGAAGCTTGCAATAATAATGACACAAACATTAAGTTTACACAGAAAAACATTATTTTTGATAGATTTAACAAAACTAGGAACAATTAGAAAAACAACTGCAACAAGAATATTAGTGATATATGTCAAAAATAAAATATAACATTTTCCACAGAATGTATGTGTTTGTAAAATCACTCTGCAAACAAAATATATTTGACTCATCCAATCAAAATTTCAGTAGTCAGATGAGCAAAACATTTTTAATTTTCCTTTTATGTACATAATAGGCAAGGTAATTAGTAGCAAGTCAACAAACACACTACGTTTTGTTATTATTATCACCTTAGCAGGTTTCATTAAATTATGATAGCATTACAGCCTTGGTTTTTATTTTTCCAAGTAGTCTCAGTGCAGAATTTATTAACCTGTGCCCCAAGACACCAGAATTAAAGCCTCGCTGAACACTTGAAGCATCCCAATTTTGCCTTTGAAAGTCTAAGCATTATGAACTGCTAACCCCAGAGAATCATTTGTATTCTCCAAAAGTCCCAATGCCAACAGAAAACTGGGCACATTCGATTTGGATAGTCACAGAGCTGCTAGGGAGTGCTCCTCACTTTAATAGGAAATTTAAGCTATGCAAAAGAAAAACATTGATAATCCATTTCTGAGTGTAAATAAATACTATCAAAGGAAGTCCTTGGATTCAAAAATATAAATAACTTATATTCTATACATTTGTATGACCAGAACTGGATGTGTAATGCATCTTAGGGCTATTGAATGTAATCTTAGTTTACTCTCCTCTGCTTTGCTTTCATCGAAAAACAGCTCAGAAAGCTTGGAAGATTAAACAAATTGAAGTGTTACACAATGTTTTGGTGTAATTTACTGTAATTGATGTTTCTATCTGGTGCTGAGGTCTTTAAAAGCAATTGCTTGTGTTTGTTGAAAGGCATGCATCCCAGTAGGGTGTATTGACTTTGACTGTTGACTGGTACTGCTGCATTGGCATCTGTTAATGCCCTCCCATTGTTTGACTAAATGACTAACTCCTTTAAAAAGCTGAAAGCACACCTCCCTAACTGAGAAAAGGGGACTTTAGAATAAACCAATGCTTTTTGCCGGAGATTTCTGGAGAAAATCGCAAATTTGCAAGAAGGGAAAAGGACAACAAAGACAAGTCGTTCATCCAATGTTTTGGACTTTACCTTTTTCATAAATCCTGTGTTAAATCATAGAGAAACAGCCTGATTCATGAGCAACATGTTGTTACCAAATTATCTATTGTAACTATGTTGTTCCTTTGCATAAAGCAATATAAACGATACATTATATGATTCTAGGCCTTCAAAAACAGCATCACATCTGTATGCCATTCATGCCACTAACCAGTGACAGAAACATTCCTAAGGATATGGTGAAATTCCCTGTTTTTTGCCCTGTGCACAAATCAAAGTTTCATTGTTGATTAAGGTCCAGCATAAATCAGATTTAGAGTTTAAGGTCTATTAAGAATTAATATTGCAACAACTTAACCATCAACACAGTTGGGTTTTGATTTTAAAAGTATCTATGAGTCTTATTTTGAAATCCCTTAAGACTTATGCAAGCTTTTGCAACATCCATCTTCCTACATTCAGCGTTAGAGATTACATAGTGGCAACCTGTTTTCAAACAACAACAGCAAAAAAAAAAAAGCGCCATGATGTTGCTTCAAACACATATAACTATGATGAATGGATTTCTTTTGGCAGGCTTACAAAAATATTTTGTTGCTCAGTGTAGTGTCACTTGGTGTAAAAAGCCTCAGTGATGTATTTTAAATGAAGTCCATTATATTCATTATTATCCTTCTGTCACTGCTTTGTATTCCAGAGATAGTGGTCAGCTTGATCAGCCAATGATCCTACACAATTGTACCTCTTCCCTCAAGTCCAGATTGCCTTTAGAATACCCCTAGAACTCAAATTTCAAATTGATGTCTTATGACATAGGTTGTAATTAAAATATGTGCAAAGAAGCATTTATACCCCTTAAAATAATTTCATATTTCATCAGGTTACAGCTTCCAAAATTTACCTGTTTTATTCTACATTTAATAACAATTTACCAAAAACTACAGCATTACTGTATAGTGGACAACAAAAGGATGAATGATTTTAATTGCTCTTGAAAAACTGAAATCTAAAAGGTGGAATGCATTTGTTTTCAGCCAGCCTTTCTTGTTATACCCATATCCAGTAAAACCTTATGTCTTCAAAGGACATTCAATCAGTACGTGGGCCTCAAAGCAAGAAGTCTTTACTTTATAGTTTCTAAGGCACTCCATGATTTTACTCTTTTTCATAAAATCATATTTTTTCCAAGCTTCCCTGTAAAATCTGTTCTTAAAAATAATGTAACACTAATAAGCTCAATCTTTTTCCAAGATACTGTAGGTATAAAAATATTAGCGTACATATCCAAACCAAACATCCAAACTAAAGTTCTAAGTCAACAAACACACTAAGTTTTCTAATTTTCAAGGTGAAACAATTTAGGTGTTGTACCTTAAAGTGGCAGCAAAACGGAAACCAATTTAAGTCCCCAAAGATCCATTAAAACACTAAGTTAGAGTCCAAGCAACTTAACAGGACAGAAATTTGACCACAAAACGGTAAATAAAATCTTCATCCTTAAATAAACCCTTTTCCTACAACATTTGAATAAGTATGACACAACGAGCTCTGCATCCTGCACCATATTACTGACAGTTTGAGGTACTAAGAGGCACTCTTTAAAAAAATGACAACTACCGTTGGTGGAGCTCCAAATCCCTGGTGGCTTTTCTGAGCCTTATAAGGCCTTGTAATGAGCTATACCTCATTGTTAGTCTGTCTCTCTTCTTATTGTACAAATTACTGTGTACTTTGCCACAATCATCACAGCTTCCTGTTAAAGCTGAATCATGTAGTTGTTTTCATCAAAGCTCTTTAAATCCAATGTAAACTATCTGCTCTGCAGCAAATGACATGCAATATGCTTCAATCAGCTAAGTTTTGGGAAAATATACATGGAGAGCAAAATACATTCAATTAAAAGCTCATATGTTTAATTTTATATTTTTCATGAAAAGCCCCAAAATCAGAGCTTAAGTGTCATTATACTTGCCCAGTAAAATACCCCCAAGTCCCCTTTCTCTTTTCACTGAGGACACCTGTATGTAAAAATGCTAGTTATGTTGTCTATATTAAAGTGAGCCTTTATTCTAGTGCTGTCAGACAACTAAACACATAATTAGTTTCCAACCGCACTAATTAATATATTGCTGCTAAACTACTTTACTCTGCTTTAAAATGTCTCCTATTAATTGTGTGCTTGGTTAATGATGGGGATGTTAAGTTTATTCGAGTTGTATTATTTAATTTTGAATTTATCAATACCTGTTTAGTGTACTTGATTTAATTGTCCTTGATACTTATATTGAGTCAAACCTTTTATATACAAATCACTTAGTGCTTGCATTTTATTCTGTTAAATTTTAAGGTGCAATAAGCATAATCAAACAATTAATTTAATCAATATATTACTTATCTACACAGTTATGAAAATGCAGTAAAACAGTTCGCTATGTTTCCTATCTGTGCTGTTTGTGTTTTTACTCTACTTTAAAGCATTATAATAAACTGTTTGTTCCATGTGTGTCTTTGTAAGTAAAGCTCGTTCTAGTTGTTTCCTACGTTGGGTCTTACAAACGACAGAAGCTGAAGAAAGGGTTTTATTTTCCTCCTGGATCCCTTTATGGAGGCACCTGAGTTTTTCTTTTCATATGAAAAACTGTGTTCCATCTCTTTGTGCCTGGTGTATTCTCTTCTGCATGCATAAAGCACTGCAGTATTTGCTCACAGCCACATTGCTCAGCACCTGCACTGCTACAAATGTTCTCTGTTATAATAATAGTAATAATAATGCTGATAATAATAATAAAAATAATAATAAAAAAAATCTCTATGACTAATTGAAAAAAATTTGGATGCAAAAAATAACAGCGAATCGGGATCTTCCTCATTTTCTCTTCCACAAACTCAGCTGAACCAGTTTAGCATATTTATTTATAGCAGGTTTCAAATTCTGAATCCTCTGAAATAAGACTGTTTCAGCATCATGTTTCATCACAATAACTCTCAGAAACATAAATAAATAAAAAAAAAGCACGTCTTCATGCTTGTCTGCACCTAAACCCACTTACTAAAATGACTGCAACTGACACCTGACAACAATTTTAGGACACACAGGATATTCAGAACCTTTTGAGCCCTAACATGCCTGTTTACTGTCACTTTAATTTATGTTGTTTGTCTTGTGGGCTGTCTGATACCGGGACACTGGCAAGTGAATCTTCAGTCCCACACTGGATTGACAGGTGGTGTATTTGTCAGGGGTGTGGCTGCACTGCAGCAATCTTGAAGTCTGTGTTGTCTAAGTGTCAAACTGACATTCACATTAAGTGCCTAGATGCAGAGGTGGGTAGAGTACCCAAGATCTGTACCTAAGAGTAGCACTACTTCAACATTTTGTTACTCAAGTAAAAGTAAAAAGTAGTAATCCAAGAAATTACTCAAGTAAAAGTGGAAAAGTATTTGATAAAAAGGCTACTTGAGTGCTGAGTAACTGTTGGATTTGAGGTTTAGAAGTGATGCAGACGACATATTTTATGTACAAGATCTCGTATTATAAAGACTCAAATGCATAAAGAATAAGAATAAATGTCATAAATATGAAAGAACAAATTCCTGCAGAAGAAATAGTTTTACTAATTTTTTTTTCCACTTAGACTCAAAAAAGAAATCAGTCCTTCTGTTGAGAGCTGTATATATCTAAAACTCCGTCTTTTACCAAGAGTTAAGGTGTGTAAACTGTTTTCAGGGGAAGAGCTACGGGGAAAGCGCCTTAAATTCTTCTCTTTTAGAACAATTACATATAATGTGGTGTAATTATGGCTACATTGGCAATCAGTTATTAGAAACATTTATGCATTGTAAATACATGAGAGTGTATTTACGTTACGAGTAAGTTGCTCCTGTAAGAGAAAATATATTGTTGTCAGTAAACATAAAGATACTCTATGTTGGCATTATTGCAGAAGTAAAACATGCATAAAACCTTTGGGCATATTAGTTTATACATTTTGTGTGGTAGATCTTTGATAATGTAGCTATATGAAAAAATAAGCCATATCTCAGGAAAATATGTCACATCTTTCTGAATTTAAAGCCAAAGGAGAGAGGAGACTAGGTGAGGGATAGTCCTCGAGAACTGGATACAGCATTTAAAGGAAACCATAGCTACCTGGATATACAATGGATTTTAATTGTGAAAATATTTCCTTGTAATATTGAATGATTAATTCTTTTAAATTAAAGCCATTTAATGAATATTTGCTTGTTTTCTGATTCCTATTTTACAGTGTTTTGCCTTTTTACTGACATTTATCCGTTACTCAAATAAAATGTCTGCTGCAAATATAACTTTACCTATTTGCTTGATTAGAACTATAGTCATAGAGAATTAAAAATAAATTTTCCCATTTAACAATCGATTATTTTTCCGAAAGATGGAAGCAAAGTGTGGATTATGATATTTTAATTTGCATAATTAGCATTTACAATATGCGTCTGACATATGATACAAACACTGTTGCTCACACTCAACATACACACCAACATGCCCAGCATGAAATTAGCTATGTAACAATACATTTTCTGGATTATTATTCTATCTCTAACCTGTATATATTTTTTTTCCCATATAAGGATAAATCATTCTTAGGGTTCCTCCCATCTTCTTATTCTATGATTACAATCTCACCATATAGGAAAAAGCCTAAAGTCTTCATGCCTGTTTAGCATGATGCAAAGACAAACACCATCTCAATCTGTCAGCCTATATGCTATACATACACTTGGGAGAAATCAGTCTCTGTTTGTGCCATATAGAATTATCACCTCTTAACTATATGACATTTCTGGCGAGGGAGAGAGAGAAGGAAAAAAAAACAACAATCATGGCACAGACGGAGTGGGGGTGGGGTGGCATTTGTCAGTACTCTCGTTGGGGTTCAAAAGTAGAATATAAAATGTCTGTCTTTGTCTAATCCAACACATTTTATTTTTATAACTGAGAAATCTGTTCAGGGACCCCAACATTTTTCCAACTGTCATGGTGTCATTTGTTTGGGAAAAAAAAAGTGAAACTGAATTCCCTCCCCCAGTCTTCCTGCATGTTGTGAGGTTAGCTGTTGCAAATATGTTAGGTGTGGATGTATGGGAGGCACATTTATACACTTCAAACAATTTTCAGACGCGGTCATCCAGCCATGCAGAGAGCACTTTGTCGGATCTCCAGACCGACTCTTTGACATTAGTTTTGCCCTGTTGCTTCATCGTCCATCAGTCTCCACTTGCTTTCAAGAAAAGCAGTTGGATGTTAGAGTATTGTACTCACGTTAACCCCTTTCTCTTTCACATCTCATATTTCCCCCTTTCCTTGTGGCCCTGCACTCCCCCCGTGGCACCTTCGTTTTTTTGTCTTCCCTGGATTCTCCTCTCCAGCAGCAGGCTCAGTGAAGCCATCAAGCCATTAGTGAGTCCCAGCGCTGATAATGAAACCTCGGAGGTGGTCTGAACCAGTGTGGAGCTGAAGCACAAGAGGAAGGTAGATTATGATAATTACCTTTTCCATGAGGGCACAATGAAAAAAAAATCTCACTTCCTCTAGGCCTTGATTGACAAAGCAGCACAAGATAATTAGATTTGACAGCCTTTAACTGGAAAAAGAATGACTAGTATTGTATTAGAATATGTTCTAATCATGTCTAATGATTAGCAGAAGGAATGACACGTATGTAATAATGTTACCGTCTGTTTTTTTCTCTTTTTTGCAGGTGTTATCCACATCTCTGACTGGTGTTTATTTGTTGTGTGTAGAGTTTTGGTTTAGGACCTCACACATACTGCACAGATGCCTAAAACATCACCGCTCTCACTTTGAAGAACCTATGAGGTCAGGTTTTAAATTATGGTCTGAACCCACACCAGGTATTCCCACTGCACTCCTGTAAATCCATTTTTCACACAATGCATTTCAAATCAAAGCAACGTCACCGTAACACGCCTTAGGAAACATTAAGCCATAGTGGGGTACTTTCATGTAAGATAGCATAGCCTCTGTATGCTTTGATGTGCTCTCTTTTTTAATGCTTTATTAATAATAACACACTGGCTTCTTCTCACATCACCACCAGCCTCTGGAACTGCGTTTTCTCCATCTGAACCACATCCCCGGCCCCATCCAAGCTGCGGCTGCTTCATCCCTCCCTAGGCCCTCAGCTCTTTCACGGGATTGGCCTGTTTGTGTTCAGGAGGGGGATTATAGGGAACAGCGTGGGTCTTGAGATGAAGAGACCAACAGAGGCCTATCAGAGGGCAGGAAGTACAGAATACTTGCATGTCATTGGCTGCAGAGGAAATCAAACACATCATAATTTCTTCAAACCGTTCCTTCTCTGAGTGTCGAGCTTTTATTTCCTTGCCTAAAGAGAAGAAGTGTTTGGAAGGGTTGGGGAGGTGGATCAGGATTGGAGCAACTGTCAACGAGTTTAAGTGTGTTTTGGCTCCTGTTTACAGGTCCGTAAACACAGATGTAAGTGGCGATGAACATGTAGACACTGATAGCGCTCACCTCCTCCGCTTGTGGCCAAAATACAAAGCAGCCTGCACATTTCTAGTGCTGTCCAGGATAAAATGTGTGAATGGAATGTCTGGTTCCTGCATGAATCAAACATTTTACTCTCATTTATTTCATTATTCCACTGATTAGTGGTGGGGAGACTTAAAGATACAGGGCAAAAGATCAAGAAATCGGACACAAATTTTATTCTTTCTGAAAAACAGTAATGCAGTGGATGAGTGTTTTACAAATTCCTTCATTTTTCCCCACCTGGTATTATTAATATTGGTTTTCTTAATATTTACACAGATAGCTCCTTTATGCTGATCTACAAAGGTTTGTATCCAGAGAATGATTTTAAAACTTTTACATTCATAAGCAGAGTTTTAATATTTCTATACAGAACTAATAAATTAATAAAAGATCCTAAATCCTAATTTCTAAAATCATACAATCTTGATCAAGGTATCTCGTGTGAACATTAAAGCTTGGAGAGGGTGACAGGGATTTTTATTTCTTTGGAAATAAATACCCTTAACTTGTTTAGTTAGAGTTCGAGCCGGAATAATGCAACTAATGTAAAATGCAAACACGAGATTACCAAAAACTAGTGTAGCTGTGCTAAAAAAACCAAAACATAAACATGATGGTAGAGAGCTGAATCAGGAACATTGTAATATGGCGCAAATGCAGAACCCTGATGCATACCTCTTGTCAGAGCAAGAAAGACCTCTGACCTGGACAAACTGCCTATAGATGGAATGATAATAGAAAAACTTCTAGTCTCAATCTGACAGGCCTTTTTTTCTGAAATCTCCTGATGGAAAATGTTTTTTTCATAGACTTTTCATACATGTATAAAATGTATTCACAGATTCAAACAAATATACTGCACTGTATTTCTGTACAAACAAATTTTATAGCAGTTAGAGGTGCAATTATTTTAATAAAACTAACAATATAAACAGGAGGCATTCAGTTTCTTTGGCTTTAAAGTGACTCGGAGCTGCGAGCTCAAGTACCAGCTGACTTTCTCCTCATTGCCCATAATAGATCTGAGTGGTCTGAGGGTCCTCTGGGGGCACCTGGCTCTCTTCCCTGCCATCACTGGCTAAATCGATAGCTAAGGCCATCTCTGCACAGAGATCAGGGGTCGGCTTCAAAGGCCTCCTGCCCACTTCCTGCCACCTGGTGTTCCATATCGGACAACCGGTATGTTTCTTTCTCTGCCCCCACCCTTGGGTACCCTTCTACGAACAGGTTAAGGACATGGAGCCAGTACAGCTCCTCCCTGTGATCTCCTGCTGCCTCCTCCCAAGCCACCCACATGCAGAGAGAGGGCGAGAGATCAGTCCCACACAAACACAGCATAATCACGCCACCATTTGATGTGAAAATCTGCTTTTGATTTAATTATAGCCTGCAAATGCATAACTGTCTACAATGAAAAGATTTGACAATTTTTGGCCAGAGTTACATTTTCTTCTCTATGGTGCTGGTAGGTGTCATATGACCGTGACTCTCTTATCTAGAATGTTTTCCTCTCCATGTACATTCAACAATTTTCTTATTGCGGTTAATAAAATAATGACATCAAAAACAAAAATTATTCATGGCATGCATTTTAATCACATTACGATATGTGAACATCTTTCCCATATTTTAACAGATCAAGTTAAGTACAGCAAATAGCCTGTTTACATCAATCACTCATAAGATTATGACCAATGCCAGGTGAAGTGAGTAATATCTTGTTATAACAGAATGTTCAACAGCCGAGACAACCATTCAATACATGCTATTTTGACATTTACCAAAGAAGTAAACAGTTTTGAAGACTATTCAATCCCACCCCCCAACCCATCTCATCCCCAGTGGGTCCTTTAAAAGCTGCTTACAAAAATGGCTTAAAGAACATGACAGCAGATCTTAGGGGTTTACTGAGCCTCGAAAATCCCCAGATTCCAACCTGATGGTATCTCATAGCATCTGTAATCAGAAAGCTCAGTCCATAAAAAGTGCATACCGTAACCCACAGGGGTCAGGGGAGTAAGAAAATAAAATTGCCATGATCTTCAGTTTGTAAATTCGGGGCATTGCGGACAGATACTTGTGTCATCAGAAAGGTTTTTTTGTTTGTTTTATTTTTTACATACTTTACTTTTTTATGGATTTTATGACATAAACCAAAGCAAGACACAGCATGCAGATTTAATTGCAGTTAAAGAGGACTCTACAAAGCACTGACTCACGGAGGCTTGAAATGCAGAGCATACTTCTTAGATTTCATTTTCTAAAAATCTTCAAAACTATATATTAGGTTCTTCACTTTGAACTGTTCCTCAACTTGTGTTGATTTATCACATAAACTAAAAAATATACTAAAATGTGTAACTGTAATGTGACAAAACTGCAAAAGTTAAAAGGGTTTGAATACTTTTAGAAAGCACCACAGACAGTCATAATGTTATGGCGGATTGGTGTTTAACAGGGCAATGAATTAAAGCAGTTCTTGGCTCTCACTTGGAGCATGTTTCGTTATTAACTGATCAACAGATCTGCTATGGTATGAATAACTCTCTCTTTCCCTGTTGGTCCCGTAACAAATGGCAGGGCTCTCGGACACACATTTGTGTCTCCATCAGGGCTGTCGTACAATCAGCTCCAAGAATACATATTAGTCATGTCATTTTTCTTTTTTTTCTTTTTTTGTCTGCTCATTAAGTCCAGCCATCAAATCCCCCCACCCCACCCCCCACCCCAATACGTTAGCGGATATCAGTATGTCCACTACTCTTGTGAACAGGGATGAGAAGGAGAAAAAGAGGGAGAGGAAATAAAGGTCTGAGGAGTTTGGCAAAGAGACGACGGAGGCTGAGACAGATGGCATGAAGTCTGCAACACTCTGGCGTGGCTCGCCTGGTGCTAAAATCCTCCTCTCTCACATTCCAATAAATCCTACCAGGAGGCTGGGGAGTCTGTCACACCACTCCAAGGATCCACACGGCTCTCCTCCCTACCTCCCTCCCCCATACATCAGTGCTCCCTCCTTCCCCATCAGTGTCTGAGTCTCTGACCACTCCAGTATCCGATTTCCCCTACTTTTAATCCGCACAAATGTATGGATTTACACATAAATATGTATAGATGTGGATCTATTGGATCCAATAGATCAGCAGCCACATGGGGTGCAGATGAATAAAGGACTGCATTGTCGAAAACATTTTAGAGATGGCCTTTTTTGTCATTCCAAAGAACCAATCTTATTCTGACTCAAAAGATGAGAGAAACTGTGTACAATCCATTTATATTAGAGGAAGAAAACATAAGAAGCTTTTTGATTAGTCTCACCAAAGCCTGCAATCAGTCCAAAGTCTTGAGCAGACACAGTCTAACCAAATATCAGCTCAAACATACAGCGCTCAGTTCAAGGCTTCCTGTGGGTCTTTAAATCCAAAATGGACAATAAGTGAGGCTGTGATTACACACTTAGCCCAAAATCCAGAACTTGATCACAGGCTCCTCTCAACAACTTTACATTCACACTCTGAATTACTGGATCTCCTTTGAGTTTGCTCTTTTTTTGCTAACTCAAAGTAGCTTGTCTCCTAAGAACAATCTAATTTATTTTACGCTCTGCTCTCTCTCCCTGTGACTCGTTCTGCCCGTCTCTTTCTGCCTTCTGTTTGTTCTAATGAATGACTTCTGAGATAAAGAGCTGCTGTGATGGGGTCACAGAGGGCCTCGGAATCACATTACTGTTAATGATAATAAAAAGAACAATCTGCGCTGAACCACTTGGATGTTTCCCTTTTCTCTACCCGTATGGACAGGATGTTTTATCTGTTATTGTTTTCAGTGTTGTCACACTTGAAAAGCCTGTGCAATTAAAATGCATTCTCAATATTGTCTTGTGTTTTGATATAAGGATTGTCTGTTGAACAAAACAAAAAAAAAAAAAAAAAAATGCTCTGCTAACAAAAAAAAAAAAGTCTACAGCGGTGCACCATCTGGGTTACAAAGTACAGCACCATGCACAACATCAGGCAGAGCAACATGGTGCAGCATCTGAAAATATTCCCTGAGGTAACATTTTAAGTGCACAATGACTACCAAAAACACCTAAACTCCAAATATGAATTTCTAACAAGTGACAACGAGTTATTCTGGTATAAGCCTTTGTTCATCTGACTTCCACATTTAACAGAGTCAGGCTGATGTTTTCCACCTTTGCTGTTTAAAACATAATTTAAAAAAATATGAAGGAAGCCATTTTTAACACATAATGTGGTGACATCTTTCCTTGTGTTTAAACAACATGGAGGTTCAATCACACTTCTACAAAGCTCATACATGTGCATCTGAATAAATTAGAGAAGCATTAAAAAGTTTGGTATTTCAGTGATTCACTTCAAAAAGTTCAACTTGTATGTATCTTTAAATAGAGATATTACATGTGGAATTGTACATCTCAACGTTTAACTTTATTTTATTTTCATGAGTATGGCGGCTAATAAAAAACAAAATTGATTTTCTCTAAAAATGTTAATAATACGTAAGATCAATAAGATATTTCTTTACATTATAACTATAATGCAGAAATGTTCTGAATGGCTTTGCTTGGGTCCTACATAATCATTACTGATTACATTCATTACAATCATTACTCCTCTTACTGAAGATGCTGGACATTTGTTCAGCAGGCTGTCACTACCTGTGTTTCCATTAACCATCAAGTTGTAAAAATTCGAATTAGGAAATTAACTTCACTAAACGGAACCACAGAAAAAAAAGTGCATTTTTTTTATCAGTAGTTTTTATGCTTCAAATAGATGTTTTGTAGTTGTATCCAAATTCTTATATTCAGCAAAACTGCAATAGAAACACCTTCTTTTGCATCACGCGAGTCAACTGATCTGCAGCTGGACCTTAATGCCTTCTAAAAAGACGAAGAAGAAAACCGAAAGTAATTGGAGGATGCTGGCGCCCACTAGAGCTGTGAGTTCATATTTACCACTTTCACGTTGTTTTTCGGGAGTCATCCCATGAACAAAAGTAATTACGTACAAATTTAAAGTTTATTACTTATTTAATCGAAATACCGCAATTGCAAAATCTGCATTTTTGAAATTAGCACAATATCAACATAGTTTTGCGCACATTTGTTAAAAACACGTAGCTTCCAATATCCTCTACTAGAGAATTAAGCTACAAAAAGATCATAGTAAAAAACAATGATTTTTATTTGAATGCTAAGTCAGAGTAGATCTTTTTGAAAGTTTAGTGGAAGGAAAAAGTATAAGAAAAAATGGTGCATGAGCCACAGAGACAACCAGAGTCTAAACAGAACTGAAAACCAAAGCCCAAATAAGAGCTAGAGGTCCAAAAAGACTTCAACAGGAACTGGATCCAGAACTATTGAATATATTCGTTAGAACTGTTGCCTCCCTTTTTTAAGTCATTACTGAATTGGAGACATCCACAGAAATGTTTACCTAGAATAAGGAGGAAAAGATTTTAGCTGTCAAAAAACTAAGATGACCTTTGTCACCTTCCTTAAGACTTCAGCAAAGCCTTTGGCTGATTTCCTCTAGAATACAAAAACAGCCCAGACCAAAGGTTCATTGCATTCATTGTGCACTGCATGGCCTTATTTTCCAGTGGAACGACTTTCAATATAAAATATAAATCTTAAAGTGTCTGAGAATCATAATGTTTGCATTTACTATACACTAGCTGTTGGTCATTGTCAAAATGAAAAAAAGAAACTTCTGAAGTCTAACAGCTAATAAAACATCTAAATCTTTTAAGATTCAGTTTTTAAATAACTGATAATTTCTTTTTTTTTTGTTTTTGTTTTTCTTTTGCTAAAAAAATCTATTGAGAGGCTTTCGTTTTGGATCATTCATTGGAACCTAAACAAGAAAAGCGCTCAGAAACAGCATGAGAAGCAAAGTTTCCAACCAAAAACACTAAGCCAGTCAACCCGCATCTCCAGATTTATCATCGCCACATCACATGTAGAGAATATTTAAATGAATGTGACATTCACAAGTGAATCGTTTGTGGCTTTTCCTCCTCCCTTTGCCATCGGGACACAGTTGCTGGCTGTCCTTCCTGTGTGGCAGGGCAGTGTGGCGTCCCCAGGCTCCTTGGCGCTGCAGCTGTCACCCACGGATGGGAAAGTGGTAGGGTCGGTGACTCCGCCACGTGGCTCCTGGCAGCATTCACCCCACCCTGGCCCGGTGAAAGGCCAGGGATCAGGAGCCCAGCTTCGCAATGGATTGATCAAGGGCCAGCCCTCCATTAGCCAACGTCAGAGCCAAAGGTCAGTTAAGGCCATCGGATGGGTCCTGCATGTTCATCCTATAGAGTGACTCACTCCCCTGTCCAGGGAGCGTGTCCTTGTCACTTTGACCACTCAAAATAACTGACCTCTCTCTGATGAATTGATAAATCCCACTCAATTACATTTCCACTCTTCTTTTTGTACTTTGATGTCAGAAACATTATGCGTTATTGCTTCTTTTAGTTATATATTGATTTCTATCACCTGCCAAATTAAAAGAGCTGTCCCTCTAATTTGCACCAGCAGAAATTGTTTAATAAATGAGGAGGCCTTGATTTGCACTGATGATCACAAAGCAACACAATTGCTCCAAATTGTTCACCAAGTAGACATCCCTCTCATCACTGAGTGGCAACTGCTGCCTAGTGTGGTTTACACTGATGCATCCAGGCTGTGAAAGGGGATAATTGTGGTGCTAAATGCTGTCAACGCTGACAGGATCCATTTCTTGACTTGTCAAGGGTAGCAGCAATGGAGTGGGTCATTCCACGGTCCATACACACAGAGAAGGATGAATTTATTTTCCCAACATATGTGCACACACGTGAGTACATGAACACACACACAGAAAATCAGCCTCCCTCCACATGGAGATGATTCTCTCCTGCTTCTATCAGGTTGCATGTGTTTTTTTCTACAGCCATAGAGACCTCATCCTGGGAAATTGAGCAATTTCTGATTGAAAATAGTACCGGTAATTAGAGCACTCAGTATTTGCAACCACTTGGCATTGCATTAGTATGCAAAGCTGGCAGCCAGCTTATCTTGGGGAAAACGTTTGTTTCCTTAATTGCCCTCTTAGGACAAAAGTGAACAGTGTGGGTGGGGAGGGTGGAAGAGTAAAACGTTAACGTGGTGCAGAAAGAATGGCGCCTGGTGTGTTGAGGGGCTGTGACTCCCTGAACAGAGGGGTTAAACTCCACTAATAGACTGCACACACGGGCACACACGGGCACACACGGGCACACACGGGCACACACAGGGACAGAGAGTAGCAGAGGAGCAGTCATACACCCACACATGGGCACACTCTTCTTCCGTTGGCACATGGGCACACGGAAACTCTTGCAGACAACAACATAACTACGATTAGCCCACAGATTCCAGGACACATACTTCGGTACAATTAACCCAGCAGACAAGGCGTATGGTGCAAAATCAGAGATGCAAAAGTGTTCTTCTTTTTTGCTGTGCTAATTAATGATGTGACCCTGACTTTGAATGAAGGATCTAAGGTGCAATGCAGGATTTGTTAAGTTTACCTGTTGGTGAGCTCTCTATGAGCTGTTTAGCAGACAAGAACTTTATGTTTTATAAAGATTGTTGATGAATTGTTCATGGTATTTAAAGGTGCAGCATAGCCCTTTTTTCCCTCTGCACCTCACCAGTGCTAAGACACTATATTTAACATGAGGCAGCACCTGGGTCTGTCATACTAATTGGATCCTTACATTATGTTTTTTTTTCTTTAAGGACTTTCTGCCATCATGTCTTTTTTTCTTCAGTTTGTAAGAAATAGCACTAAATATCCTATCTGTTTCTAATAGTGAATCCCAAAACATTTTACTTGTTTTACTAGAGATATTCCACCATTCCCTTATATAT